>VNJZ01000853.1:0-145305 GCA_008042795.1 Drosophila asahinai | reverse complement strand
TTGCGCTGCTAAACGACTTTGAGCAGTGGGAACACTTATACGGTCGCTCTCCTGTGTGAGTCCGGATGTGGATTTGAAGATATTGTTTCCAGCGAAACGTTTTTGAGCAGTGGCTACATTTGTGTGATTTTTTCTTCTCGAGAGAGCCAACACCGTCCTTGTGTTTGGAGGATTTCTCCATATTCTTGCTCAACTGCAGGAACTTCTTGTGGCTCTTCTCCAGTGTTTGCCGTATCTCAAAGGCGCTCTGCGCACATCGCAGGCAAGAGTCGCAGATGTTTTCGGGGTAGGAGTCTCCTTTAGAAATCTCGCATTGAGTACATTGGGAAATCATGTCGGCGATGGAGATCTTTAGTCCTGGCGCGTTTTCGAATATGTTGATCATTACTGGAGAAATCCCTAGGCAAGCGCGACAGAGTGGGCTATAATAGAAAGGTTTCTTATTAATAAATGCTTTCTTGAAATATATGAATAAAAGTGAATGAAGATTACCTTTTTTCGGGGGAAACATCTTCGGGTCGCTTCTCACTATGTTTCCTGATGTGTTTTTCAAGATTCTCTTTCGAAGAAAATGACTCCGGACAGTGGGAACATTTGTGCTGTTTTCCTAACGTGTGGGAGCCAGCACCGGCCTTGCCATTGGCGGGCATATCTCTCTCATTGTTCGAATTGAGGAAGATTTGGTAGCTTCTCTCTAAGGTTTGTTGTATCTCAAAGGCGTTTTGTCCATCTTGCAGACAAGTTGGGCAAATGTTTTCCGAAAAGGAGTCCCCCTTAGAAATCCGACTCCGCGTACATTTCGCGATCATATCGGCGATGGAGATCTCTAGTCCTGGCCCTGGCGCGTTTTCGAATATATTGATCATGACTGGTGATCTTCCCAGGCAAGCGCGACAGATTGGCCTGAAATAACAAAATTTATGTAAATTAAGAAACTATTTTTCCAGGAATTAATGTGTTTTATTTACTTACACTTCCATGGTTCCAGGAGGCAACCGGCGGTGTTTTTAAAATGTACCAAACTTCCTTTGCTGCGATATATTTGAAAGTCCACCGGGACTAATGTTAAACGCTTTGCACAGCGCCGTGGTGTGCAGATAATCAGCACAGATGAGCAACACGTACATAAATAATGCGCCAAATATGTTTTTAAACTGTACTGTTTATGGTTTATGATAGAGGTGGAAGTAAGATTCCTCTTCACCGTAACTAGAGAGGAGATGTCGGTATTTCTGCTCATGGACTTACCGATGATTTAAAGCAACACATTTGAAAAGCAAATATTCTTTATTCAATGCTTATATGTCTGGTAATTATAGTTTACTATTATAATTAATTCAAATTCGATTCATGCAAAAATCTATTTTTATTTAAAACCTAAAGAAATTATATACTGACATTTTTCTGCTGGTGCGCTGCAGCCTAGAGATGTCAAACTACCGGTATTGGCACAATCGATAGTTTCGAGTTTTTTTTCGCAAACTATCAATACTATCGCAATAGTACCGAGCTATTTAATTTTGTAAAAAATAGGGGTGTTCATCTAATAAAATTCTCAAAAGAGTTGAGGGTATCCCTTAGTAATTTGATAAAGATTTTTAGATTAAAGATTTAATATAATAATTTTAAAAATAATAAAAATAGTCCGAAAATTTTTTCAGTTTTGGTATCTTGTGATTTATATTTTTATTTTCTAATTAGAATTGGTTTGGTTTCAAGCTAACAAATATAATAATGTATGGAGACGATACTATTGCGATTGTTTTCAAACTACCTATCAACAAACCATCGATAGTGCCACCTGTAGTTTGACACCTCTAGCCCAGCGGCGTGTTTACAAATTTAATATCTAAAATTTGGAACAACAGGTGGACAGAAACTGGGATTAATGAGTGAGAACGCGGCGGAGAACGACAGGCGCCCCCAGTTTGGTACCCGCCTGCTCACCGGCGACGCCGACGTCTTTGAGCACAATGCTTGGTAAATATGGAATGCAGGGCTGGCGGCGATTGGCCAGCAAGACGTGGGAGCACACTCGCCAGCGCCGGAAGCCGGCGGGGGCGGGCGGCCGACTGCTCACCGATGAGCGCGAGGTGTTCGAGTTTAACGCCTGGTAATGCCCCCAAGTACTGTACTCACGGAAAATCCTCTAATTCTCGATCTGCAGGGACCACGTGGAGTGGGACGAGGAGCAGGAACTGGCCGCCCAAGCGGCGGTGGCCAAGAACTCGGCCAGCAAGATAGACGACGAGCAAAAGGATCGCTTCCAGTCTGAGGCGCCCAAGTTCTGGGACAGCTTCTACGGCATCCACGACAACCGCTTCTTCAAGGACCGCCACTGGCTATTTACGGAGTTCCCTGAACTGGCTCCAGCGCAGGCGGAGAAGGAAACAACGGCGCAGCCCCGCAGCATCTTTGAGCTGGGCTGTGGCGTCGGAAACACCATCCTGCCCCTGCTACAGCACAGCTCGGAACCGCAACTGAAAGTTTTCGGCTGCGACTTCTCCGCCCGGGCCGTGGAAATCCTCCGGAGTCAACGGCAGTTCGATGAGAAGCGCTGCGAGGTGTTCGTCATGGATGCCACACTGGATGAGTGGCAGGTGCCCTTCGCGGAGAACTCACAGGACATCATTGTGATGATCTTCGTTCTCTCGGCCATTGAGCCAAAGAAGATGCAGCGAGTGCTGGACAATTGCTATCGGTACCTACGACCCGGTGGTCTGCTGCTGTTCCGCGACTACGGCCGGTACGATCTGGCCCAGCTGCGCTTCAAGAGCGGCAAGTGCTTGGAGGACAACTTCTACGTACGCGGCGATGGCACCATGGTGTACTTTTTTACGGCGGACGAGCTGCGGAGCATGCTCACCCAGGCGGGGCTGAAGGAGGAGCAGCTCATCGTGGACCGGCGGCTGCAGGTTAATCGCGGTCGGTGCCTGAAAATGTATCGGGTTTGGATTCAGACAAAGTTCAGCAAGCCGCTATAGTAGGAATAGTTGTAGTATAGGCAGCGATGGGTGCAAAGTAAGGCGGAGTGGCTCAGTGGTCCCCAAGCTATTCGGTTTTCAGGCAGAAGCAGTCGAAATCCTCATACCTTTTAGTTCAGTACAGTCAAATGCCAACATTGCATTTGTATGAGTCTATGACTAGATATGAGAAAATAAAAAAGCTAAAATATTCTGTAATATGGCAAAAATAATAGCGATAACCCAAAAACTTGCTATTTAACGCTAAAAAAGGCCAAATCCAGCCACACAATTACAATTTGTCTGCACCGACCACTGTTTTAGTTCCATCTTTCTGCCAATTAAATGATTGACTCTTGGGTGCTACTAGAATTGCCTCCATTCGTACTTCCGAGTTTTATTTGGCTATTTTTTGTTTCTATTGTATTGCTCAGTTTAAGGATTTTTTCTAGGGAGAGAATTGTGTAGCATTTTTAATAGATAAATACAAGGATTAGTACTTTGTTTCATTTATGTAAGGCTATAACTTTATATTAATTTAACTTAAATAAATAATTGGCAGGACATTTCCTTTTGATTTTTATTTTTTTTTTAATAATAAGCTGTTGCAAATAAATAATAAAGTTCTGAATGTAGAATACATTTTGTACATTTTAAAAGCCTTCCCAATATCCCGGCTAGTGGCCAACCTCCACTCGCTACTTTGGCAGCTCGACATGGAAAAGCTTCTCGCTGGAAATTCACTCGCTCGCCATTGCTCCGAGCTTTTTCCCCAAATACACATAACAGTTAGGAAAGCTGCAAGTTTTCGCAGTTGGCTAAAAACGTCGTAAGTGAAAATTTTCCTTGTGCTGCGTGAAAATAGTTCTAAGATTATTATTTAAGCAACATTTTCTGTAAACTAAAACCGCCCAAGCCAAGATCAAGTGTTGCCGATGTCCTAATGTTCGTAGTCAAAAAATAGAGAAAGATACTTTGCAAAGAAAAATCAAGAGAAAATGCAACCGAATCCTGTGTGTCGTGCAGAATTTCATTGATTTTTTCCACAGTCCCCGTGAGCCAAAGGCACTTGAGACTATTTTAAAAACAGAAATTCAGCACGCAAAGGCTTAGTATTTTGCGGAGCATTTGCAAGGACTCCCTTTTTGACTGTGCCAGCGAAGGGAAAGAAGCCATTGGTGGGCGTTTCGCGTTTCGCTCCCCTTTCCCAATTAGAATTAGGGATTATAGACAAGCAACCAATTAACCTCGTTGTACTAAAAATAGTTGCAACTATTTTCGCACTCTAACCAGCAGTTTCAGCAGCGCTGAGCCAGAAAATTCCTCGGAAGGGCTGTCGTGGCAAGTGTTACCCGCACACACACACAGGCATACACACACATACTCAGGTCCAGGTCCCGTGGAGTGCCTGAGTGAATTTTCATTGACGATTTGGGGGCGCAAAAAGCTCTGGCGGAGCGAAGAGCGAAGAGAGCGAGCGAGAGTGCGGGCGAACTGAACTGAACTGAACCGAACGGAGAGAGCGCCACTGAGAGACAACAAAAACAACGAAGCACGGTTCAGCTGCACCCACTGACCACCACCCCATCCAACCTCGAGCTGCGGCAGTTAAAGACGTTGCTGGCCCCAGTGCACATCATCCTAATCATCGCCAGAGCCAGAGCCTAGGCACTCCAAGCTAACAAGCCAAACAACAACCGATACCGACAGAGCAATGTAAGTGAAAGGACATCGTCGTTATTGTTATTGATTTCCCCCCGCGCAGTTCACGCGTTTGATAGCCACGCATTAAGTATACGCAGCATGGGTTTCGGCCATTCGCCATTTTATTTCAAGTCCAAGTGGCGGGGAATCGTAAAGGAGACCAGCTGCAGCTGCAATTTGAGCCCTGGGCATGAATCACTTGGACGCCGATGACGATGACGTTGTCGGAGGCATCACATGGCCAAGTCTCTCACACCGCAAAATCAATAAATAAAAGAATACGTTGTTTCGCTGCGAAATGAGTCAGGACAACATGCAAAGTACACCTTAATTGCACCTAGGAGAGCCGGGCCTCTTTAGCCAAATTAAAAATAGTTATAACCATTGGAAATTCCACATTTGCCGGTCTTAGTCGTTGTGGTTAACTATATCGATTTGTTTTCCTTTGTTGTCATTGGCAAATGGATTGAATATAGATATTTCCACACATACAATGACCTTTGGCCTTTAAATATTAAATTTCTTATAGAAAGACAAGCAGGATTATCAGCAAGACTTGATAGAAATGTTTATTTCAATTCCCATTAGCTCAATATTAATCGGTTATTATTATTTACTATTAATAATATTTAAATATTAAATTTCTGACAGGGAAACAAGCAGAATTATTAGCCAGACTTGGTATAAGATATTTCCACTTGCCAGAAATGTTGATTTTAATTCCCATAACCCCTAATATTAATCGGTTATTATTATTTACTATTATTAATATTTAAATATTAAATTTCTGACAGGGAAACAAGCAGAATTATCAGCCAGACTTGGTATAATATATTTCCACTTGCCAGAAATGTTTATTTTAATTCCCATAAACCCTAATATTAATCGGTTATTATTATTTACTATTATTAATATTTAAATATTAAATTTCTGACAGGGAAACAAGCAGAATTATCAGCCAGACTTGGTATAATATATTTCCACTTGCCAGAAATGTTTATTTTAATTCCCATAAACCCTAATATTAATCGGTTATTATTATTTACTATTATTAATATTTAAATATTAAATTTCTGACAGGGAAACAAGCAGAATTATCAGCCAGACTTGGTATAATATATTTCCACTTGCCAGAAATGTTTATTTTAATTCCCATAAACCCTAATATTAATCGGTTATTATTATTTACTATTATTAATATTTAAATATTAAATTTCTGACAGGGAAACAAGCAGAATTATCAGCCAGACTTGGTATAATATATTTCCACTTGCCAGAAATGTTTATTTTAATTCCCATAAACCCTAATATTAATCGGTTATTATTATTTACTATTATTAATATTTAAATATTAAATTTCTGACAGGGAAACAAGCAGAATTATCAGCCAGACTTGGTATAATATATTTCCACTTGCCAGAAATGTTTATTTTAATTCCCATAAACCCTAATATTAATCGGTTATTATTATTTACTATTATTAATATTTAAATATTAAATTTCTGACAGGGAAACAAGCAGAATTATCAGCCAGACTTGGTATAATATATTTCCACTTGCCAGAAATGTTTATTTTAATTCCCATAAACCCTAATATTAATCGGTTATTATTATTTACTATTAATTTAGCTTTTTTGGGGTTCTAAGCTGAGATGGGCAAGAAAGACAAGAACAAGGAACCGTAAGTGTGAGCCGCTCTCTAAACAAAAAGGGTAGCCGTAGGCCAGCACTGTCTTTATAGCCATTCACGTACTGTATCAGCGAGAGATGTAAACGATTAAAGCTAGAAAATAGTCCAAACCCGAACCCAAGTCACACCCTCTCCCAGTGCCCTGTGTGTAATCCAAGTACTGTATTTAATTTGAGCGCCCCCGTTGGGAGTTGATTAGTCTTGGCTCCGAGCTATTTTTGTGCGCTCCTCGATGACTAATGTCCCCATCCTCCCATGACATCGCAGGGCGGACGCTGCACCAGCTGGCGATGCACCACCAAATGCCGGAGCCCCGGCCGGAGAGGGAGGCGATGGCGAGATTGTGGGCGGGCCACACAATCCGCAGCAGATAGCGGCACAGAAGCGTCTCCAGCAGACGCAGGCGCAGGTCGATGAGGTGAGTTAATCCGGGGGTTCTTTAAGATCTAAGGGCTCCTTCGAGCTAAGAGAAGGAGGAGACCTTAAGGATACTTATAACATATCCTCTCTAACACCCCCTAGGTCGTCGACATCATGCGCACGAATGTGGAGAAGGTGCTGGAGCGTGACAGCAAGCTGTCGGAGCTGGACGATCGTGCCGATGCCTTGCAGCAGGGTGCCTCGCAGTTCGAGCAGCAGGCGGGCAAGCTCAAGAGGAAATTCTGGCTGCAGAACTTGAAGGTGAGTCGCAAACCTAAAAATCCCTTGGGAAATAGAACTTAACTAATCCCTTGATTACCCACAGATGATGATCATCATGGGCGTGATTGGCCTGGTTGTCGTGGGCATCATTGCAAGTAAGTTGATCTGTTCAGACACTCATTACCCGGACACACACATGACCCCCACAGCCACTCGACACAGACACAGAACCGAAACCGAAGAAACTCCAGAGATCCTTTTCCTGTTTTGTCTTTTGCGTTCGCCTTGGTTTAGAGCTAATTTCGCTATCGTTTCTCTACACACCGAATCTAAATTGCGTTTTTAATTCCACTTTGCCACCGTTTTTTTCTCTAGGTAACTTTATGTAGATTGCTAATCTAATCCATAAGAACATAGTAACTTAGCCGCAATGCAATGCAAATCGAACAAATCGAAACCAAATCAAAAGTCAATCAATCAACCCAATAAGAACCAATCGAAACCAAAATTCAGACTCATTAACAGCCGCTATTATGAGTAGAGCTCCGCCGAACTCACAGTCCAACTGATCGTTCGCTGATTCGACCTAGATGCCTTGCGAAATTGCAAAAAAAAAAACAAATAAAAGCCATATATACCATATCATGCGCCTCAATAACCATATATAATATATATACGGTATATATTTGTATTGTATGAATATCCAAGCCCAACATCATCTGGTTCCATAACGAGCATACGCACAGGTTCGGTAATGATTTGATCGTGTGTCGTTATCGTGTCTTGTTATCGTTCCGTTGCCTTAACACCCGTAATCCACGTATATCGCTAGCTTTCGTAACCGTAGGACCTTAAGTTCGAACTTACATACTTTAGATGAAGTAACTCCCGTAAGCCGTAATCGTAATTTGTTCAGTGTTTCGTATCCGTATCCGTTTTTCGTTTGTTTCGTTCTGACGATTGGCAGTCGCAGCCACAGACACATAATGTCCAGTCCTGTGTAAAATATATAAATACAACTCGAACCCACCAGCTTCCCCAGTAAACGTAGTAGCCAAAGTAGACCCTTCTCTCGATACTCGTTACTCAACTCCTACTCGTTACTCGTTACTCGTTACTCGCTACTCGTTACTCGATAACTCTCAACTCAAATCGCAACTAGATCAATGAGCTAGCAAGCCACAGCAAAAGCATAAAGTACTGCCGTTCTTTTTCATTTAATTATATGTTTTTTACGTGTTTTCCACCTTTGTTCGACACACACTCTTCTCTGCCACACTGAACAATATATTTTTGAACAATTACAGAGAAGGACGAAGAGTAACTGTGACACACTGAAAGCTTTGTACTATATTTGTTTACCATAAGATATATGACTCTCTTGATCAACACAATTTAACACCCGAAATAACCCAGACACACACTCGCTGTGTGAGGTAAAGAGACGCGACGACGAGAGTCACCTTTGTTTACTATTAATCATATATCGCTAGGTGCACCCGTTTGAAGCAAAAAAAAAAACATACAACTCGAATTTCTATCGTGTTTTTTCGTATATTTTTGGTTTTTTGTTTATCAAATCTTTTGAATCTGCTCGCTTCGCCATCAAAAACTATGAAAAATTCATTGAAACAAACCACAAAATTTCTCGTAGAACCGTACATGTCGGATGATAATGCTGCTCCGCAGCAGCAGCAGCCACCTGCCTTGCAGCCTGCTCTGGCTCAGGCACCTGTGCCAGAATCAGCACCACCACCACCACCATCACCACCACAACAACAAGTACAGCTACAACACCACCATACACAAAAATCCGAACCACCGACACTCGAGAAGCCATTGGCCGAGAAATTGACCGACAACCCACAGAGTCCTGCGGATGAAGTGGCGACTGGACAATAGAACGATCTCGGCTCAGCTCTCTCTCAATCAGAAATCTCAATCAGAAAATCAAACCACCAACCAACCGAACAGCAACAACATCCATCGATTAGCCACGATTAACCACGATTAACCAACCACCAGCTGCATCCGTAGAACCATTAACCAAAATTAAACAAAACAGATTGAGAAAAATCAGAAAAAATTCAAAAACAAAACACATTTTCTTTGTTCCATTGAAAAAAACCGATCTTTTCCAACACTGTAAGCAAAAATCGAAAAACCAAAAAGAAAGCCCATGTAATTTGACACCTGCGCTTCTTCTTCCTTCCGTTTCCGTTGCCGTTACCGTTTCTTTTGTGTTTCCATTTCCGTTTCCGCTCTCCCTTGTTTTTGTATCATTTTAGCCGCATGTGTGTGAGTTAATCGATGTGCCCGTGTGCTTAGTATAATTCTATAATTTCTCAATTCAATGTTGTTGGAGTATGCGTTCTGTTCTGGAAATTGGCCTAAGTTTTAATGCACCTAAAAAGCGAAGAAGCAGGGAAATCGGGGAACGGGAAAAGCTTTCTGTGATTGCCTAAGTGTACATATATATATATATATATGCGTTGGATGCCCCTGCCCATCCATAATCCACCTCCCACCTATAAATATATTGTATTCCATCATGAGTGAAGCTTTTAACCATTGAAAGTGTAATATTTTTTGGCGTATACCCGTGTGTATCGATGTGATTGTCGTTCCAACGAGATTGGCGGCAGCTAAGCTAATGGAAAACGAATCCTTTGTCCTTGCCACTCACTAACTCTGGTCATGTGTATTCCCGCACAGATAAACTCGGCCTCATAGGCGGGGAGCAGCCGCCGCAGTACCAGTATCCCCCGCAGTACATGCAGCCACCGCCGCCGCCGCCGCAGCAGCAGCCCGCCGGCCAGTCGTCGCTGGTGGATGATGGAGGAGCAGGCGCCGGAGCAGGAGCAGCAGCCGGCGGAGACCACGGAGGCGTATAAGTAACGCATTGACGAACGTTTCTCGATGATAATGCCACCCTCCCAGTGGCGAAACAACAAAGAACCCCGATAAAGCAAAACTCAGTTAAACTAGAAGAAGTCGAAAATGGCAAGAAACCTCAGTAAGGTTTTAAGTACTTACGTTATAATATTAATAATAAATCTGAAAGGGAAGACGCTCCGGACAAATTAAAGTTGTTGCTAATTTGTTTATGGTTACATTATTTCATGCATAACAAAGCGGTATATATAAATATAAATATGACATAAAATATGAATATAAATATAATATATTGAATATTACGAGTAAACCGTAGCCCCGAAAAAAACGAAACCAAACCAAATCACATACTAATACTATACGGAACTTGGCTCTCTGAGCTGCAGGCGGTCGCTCTTTGAACTCAGTTTCCTTAGCAAAAATCTAGACAAGAAAGAAGAACTACTGTATTTCGGAACAGGCCGCTAAAAACCAAAGAAATCTAAGCTTTTGTTCCTAAGTAAAGTTACGCCAATATGCGCGAGTATTCGAAATGTATAATCCAAAAAAAAGAAAGAAGTAACAGCAATTAAACATATAGATAATTGACTATTAAATGTATTCATGGAACTCGAAACTTATATAGAGAAGGGAGAGAAGGCAAAAGAAACCCCCAGATCAGCAAATCTAGTGAAAAAATAATTAAAATGCGATTTATTGGCAGTCCTCTGTTTATGTGCAATCATTACTACTTGTATTACCAGACAGTTCAACGATTAAATTAAGCGCTAGACACACAATACGTTACGTTACGTTGGAGTTGTTTATTTAACAGAGAGGCAGAGGAGGTGCCGAGGCAATTAACCATATGTATGTATATTTCAATGTTACGAGTAATAGACGAGACGGATTCGTAGAGCCTATATAAACATAAATGTACGTACGTGTAACGATATGATATTAGATCTCACCCATACTCCACTCCACACTCGACACGCCACACTCCACCAGACACCAAAATCCCATCCGATCGCATAGAGAAATACATAACTTTGCAGCACATATTGTACTTATACCTTGTTCTGAAAATACTAAACTATACTACAATTAAAGTGTATTATTACTAATTGATTCAACAAGCGCCTGCCCAAAGTGCTACTTTGCCTACTAAACAAACAATTTTTGGGGCACAAACAAATCGTTGAGAGTAATATGTTAAATTATGAAAAGAAAACAAAACCAAAAAAAAAAAAGATAAAGAAGATCTAAATCCAAATGCAGGTATTTTTAGCAATATTCGTAGCGTGTACAATATGTCGGCCCTCTTAAAGCTTATTAGTAAATCTCGTTCAATGTCCATTTCGAAGCTCACCAAAAGACGACACTTCACATGCATATAACCATTGCCAGATATAAATCCAATATATGTATGTAATAACCAACAAATGACAAGTGTTTAGAACAGCGTTTCGACTTTTTGTTTCGATTTTAACCGAAAAGAGAAAAAAAAAACAATAACAAAACAAAATGTATACACAACAACCACACATACACCTATGAGAGTTCCAGAGATTGGAAGGCGAGGAGAGAGGTCTGGGGTTTCGGAACTTCCGTTTCCGGAACTCCTTTGGAGGGAAGCTAGGAACGATGTAAGAAAACCAGAAGACAACAAAACAAACGGAAATGAGAGTATATATATATGAACCGTATATAAACAATAATATTACTAATTAATTTAATGATTAACTGCACCCCGAAAATACATAATTATTTAAATAAATAAATAAAAACAAACGATGGCTTTTTAATATGGGGAAGGGGCCTACCTATCTTTTTCTATAACTTAATATAAACAAAACTATTTTTTGGTTCTTCAAAAAAATTAAATTATGCTCTCGGGTTTCAAGTCGGAAACGATCTTATCTTTTTTCTGTGAATTTTGTGGCTTATTCTGGCTTATCTAGGATAAAGATTACTTAATAAATAGGTTATTTTAATGCTTCGATGTCATTCCAGTCGCATCTTTAAGGACTCTCCTCGTAATCGCACGGAATCTTAAATTGCGTTAAAAATAGAATCTAAAAAAAGTGTAGCATACTATCCAGGGCTGTGCTAGATGTCTGCGAAACTGCGCACTTGACTCCCAGGAAAGGGGTGCACGAAAACACGTGGGTGCATACATAAATAACAATTCCCAAGGAGACAGCGAGCAAACAGGATAATGGAAATAATAGCCAGTCTGAGGTGGGAGGAAGCCCAGATTTAAATAGGCAGAACGGAGATGGAAAAGGGTCAGAGGAGGCGCCTCTGTTTACCAAGCTTGCCACACCTGATTAAAATCTATTGACAATGCAGGCGTCGGGCGAAATTGGAGCAGCGCTAACAAGGACCCACAAAGGAAACGGAAACGCCCCCGCCTCCAGTGCCCTCGCCTGCCGGCCCCTAATGAAACCCAATTACCCGCCGAGCAAATCCTGGAGGCGGATGGCAAACAATAACAGCTGCGGAGAGTCGGCAGGTGAGACAGGGGAGAGCTGTAGAGTCATCGAGGGCGAAGGCCCAACACCTGCAAATTTTATTTGCATTTTTCCTGCCATTTTTAGTACCCATTAAATACAAGGAGAAGGGGTATATTTATTCGAAGCTGGAAAAAGAAAGGTTTATGGGATTTATATAGCTTTTCCACATAAGGTCCTTAATAAATATTTAGAAAATATTTTATGTATACTTAAATTTTATTTTGAGTGTTTAAAATCATTGTAAATAAGAATAGGTTATATTTTCTCCTTAGATTTGAGCGTATCCTGGGCATCCTATTGTCGCATCTTTCTTGCAATAACAAATTTACTTGTTTATTATTATTAACTTCGTCGCCATTTAACGGCAAGGACATGCGCAAACACCCTCCCGTACTCGTACCCACTCGACGACCATCATCCCCCTCTCCGGCTGCACTGATTCTGGATTCTGGACTCCGGCGTCCACGGACACATCTCTGCGTGGAGCAGCGTATAAATACGGCGCAGCTTGTGCGCACAGCCTCAGTTGGCGGAGCGTGTTGTTCGCGTGTCCCTTTTCCCAGTTCGCTGCATCCGCGAGCTGAGTGTTCGTCCGCGGTAAAACGGCCAACTGTTGCAAGTTGCGGCGGGAGCAGGGAGTGGACCTCAGGTGGCAGGTTAACGGCTTCAATTACAGGCAAAAGTGCAGCAAACTGCAGGTGTGTAATTGAATTACATCGCTGTAAGCCAGCTTTATGGCAAGTGAAGCGGATTGTGTTTCGAGGACATCCTTTGTGTAAAGCTGATCCCATTTTTAAGTGGTAAGTTAAGTGCTTAAATATGAATATTTATAGATTACTTGTTACTTTACTTTGTCACTTTGGGTGATGATTGAGTTAAAATATTATTATTTATAATTTATTTATTAATACGGGAACAAGCTTTCAAAATATAGACATTGTAAAGAAATTCTTGTCTTAGGCAGATTCTGCAAATTCGAATTCTGATTTATCTCTATAAGTGTTTTATTTTTTTGTATTCCCAAGTAAATTAAATATTAAATAATAAATAATTTAACCCAAATAATAAATAGTTTAATATTTAATTGAAAGTTTAACAAAATAGTTTCGCTTGTGGATATTAAACTTCTTTGTTCGGAATAAAATGTTGTATAAGTTTGTTAGTATTTTTAAAAGCAATGCCTTCTTCCTAAGTAAAAAAATCAAAACTTTGATAGAAAAGAGTCCTTTCCAACCTTTCGCTTCGCACAAACTACTTTGATCGGATTAAAATTTGCTATTATTTTGTTAGTAATTTCAAAAACAACGTCATCTTGCCAATTCAAAAATTAAAAAGCTTTAAAAGAAAAGTGTCCTTTCAAACCTTTCGCCTTGCACATTTTCCAACACTGCACCGGCCAACTGAACCTCCACAAAGACGAATAAAAAACTACTTTGATAGGAATAAAATTTGGTATAAGTTTGTTAGTAATTTCAAAGACAAGTCTTTCTTACCAAGAAACAAATTCAAAACTTTGAAAGAAAAGTGTCCTTTCAAACCTTTTGCCTTGCACACTTTCCAACACTGCACCGGCAAAAACAGGGTGGGTGGGTGCAAACCAAATAAAAACTGGTTGCCAGCCGACGAGCAATCATATGGTGAGAATAGCGGTTAAAACCACCCCCGACGTGGCCTGGCAGCTTTCGCAGGGGTTGCTGCTCGCTCGGTCGGACTCGGGGACACTCGGATGTGGCCAGAGTTCGATCCGGCACAGTCACTCAGCAAACTTCGGAGCGTTCGGTTGTCAAGTTTCGCGTTGTTCCCGTCGTTCTCTTTTCCTCGATTTCAGCTCTTCGCTCTTCTCGCACACACACACACACGCGCACACGCAGGCACCAGGAGAGAGAGGGTGGAGCGGCGAGAGGAGGCGACTTTCGCTCGAATTTCTTGCATTTGTTATTGTTGTTGTAGCTGTAGCTGTAGCTGTGCCTGTGGCCCAGCTGTATGTACCCAGTGTGCTGCGCCAGTGTGTGTGTGTTTTTTCTGGAAGTTCGAATCGAATTCCCTTTTCCGTCTGCGGCACACGTCAACGTCAGTTCGAGGAAAATCAGTTAGATATACTTTGGAGCAACTGTCGAAAGGAAAACCAAGCCGAGAACTGAAATCCCAGGGAATCTAGCGAACCCCCGAACGGAGCCAAGCGACTAATCATGGCCGACAACAACTGCCAAAAGTGCAAGAAATCGATCGTCGCCAAGGAGGCGGCCGCCACGAGCATCGGCTGCAGCGGCGAGGACTGCCGCCGACGCTTCCACCGCACGTGCGTCAACATCGACGATGCGGTCTTCGAAGCCATCCAGAAGAACCCGATGGTCTCGTTCCACTGCGACGAGTGCAAAAATCAATCGCCTCGCGCCTTCGCCGTCAAGCTGCAGACCATCGAGGAGAAGGTGAACAAGGTGTGCAACGGGGTCAACCAGATCCAGGGCCGGATGTACCAGCAGTACTTCCAGTTCGGCAACCAGCCGCTCCAGGCTCTGGGCGCTGCTTCCGCGGGCATGGCCGGCCCCGGCATCGGACCCGGTGGTCCTGGCAGCGGTCTGGATGGGAAGAAGCATCCGCAGCAGAACAACCTGATCGTTGTGGGCAACAATTGCAACTCGGACCGGCTGCAGGTCGTCTGCGATTATGGGCGTTGGGTGCAGGTGGGCAAGTTCGCCACCAATACCAGCGAGGAGGACGTGATCGACCATCTGGCCGAGGAGCTGAAGATCAACAAGAACCTGGTCAAGTGCACCAAGCTGGTGAAGAACGACGCCAACCTGTCGCAGCTGTCGTACTGCAAGTTCAAGATCTCCATTCCGGACTACCGCTTCAACGAGCTGTTCAACGAGGCGATCTGGCCCAGCGGCGTCATGGTCAGCCCCTTCACGCCGCGCTCCCAGCTCAACCAGAACCGCCTCTAGAGGGACGGGCCCGGCGGCCGGGATAGCGGTGACCGGGCCAGGTTGAAGCAGTGAGGGGGGTGGGCAGTGAGCAGGAAGCGGGAGTAGAGAGGAAAAGGAGAGCGCATGCGCTGGGAGCAGGGCACAGGAGGGGAGGAACTGCATCGCAGCCCGAGGGTTGCTAGCCACCACTGCAACCAACACCACAGGAGGAGAGGAGGCACCAACACCAATACACCGCCAATAAGCCCCGCTTCCCGCTCCCGCTGGGCTGATGGATGGAGGAGCAGGAGCCGAAGCCGGAGGCCCCCGAATTTTTGCTAATTTTCGACACTCGAAAACTTTGTCTAGATCTTTAAAAGCTTACAGAACCTATCTAATGGAAAAGCAAACAGCGTATTTATTGAATTAACTTTGAAAATGCATTTTAAAATGTTTTAGCGTTGCGTAAATAACAAATCGAATCGAAGCGAATCGCATCGAGTCGGTATGAAAATGTAATGAAATCGATAAACAAAACCAAAAGTATTTTAATGGCAAAAACTCACAAGTAAAATAGATGTGAAGCAAACAAAATATTAGTCATTTATGCATAACTGTCGTACTTAAATTAAAGTAAACCAAAACCAAAACCAAACAAAAACTATGATCAAATCCAAGCTAAGCGTACTTAAAACCACACACCGCGAACGATTATTCCAGGTTATTCCCATTTGATTTTTCCAAACACACACTTCCGCGGACTCCAGTCCAGATCGTTATACTTTCCCCGAACAAGAGCTATAGAAATTTGATTACCACGTGTGTGCGATATCTCTAGCACATTATATGTACTTAATCGTAACCAATATCAAAACCAAAAAGTATATTCAAGCAGACGACGACGACGGCTTATATTGTATTCGTATATGTATGTAGTTTGAGGCATTTTCAAAGCTTGTTCCTGTTCCCAAAAAGTTTGGACATTTTGCGAACCACTGCACCGGGCAGGACAGGACAGGAGGACACTGGACACTGGACACTGGACACTGGCCAGCAGCTAGACCCATTCAAATTCAAATATCGGAATATATATGTATTTCAGACCGAGAGGAGCGCGTTTCCTCAATTGCAGTTACCACAAAGCTGGGCAAATCTGTTGCAATAATAACTCAATTATCGAGTATAATGGATGTACATTTCGTAACTGATATATTTTTTTACGCGACCCGCGTCGCTCCACACCAATCCGACAGCAATATTTTCCGTGGACTCCACGCCAAGCGATCCGAACAGAACCGTAGATATTTACGCAAGAGTCACCAGACGAAATGTAAAACACACATATATTATATATTTAGTATACAACAATATGCATGCATGTATTTATGTCAACTTTTTCAATAAATTCTAAAAAAAAAAAACTTAAAAAATATTATGTTACAAAAAAGTGGACAAAGCCATGATTGGACGTTCGGAGGGATTACAACAGGGATTTTGATAAATTCGGGGTTTTCTAATTAGTCGTTTTATTCAACTTTTTCTTAAATATATTACAGAGGCGACAGAAGGCAATTCAAAAAAATTCTTGATGGTCTCTCTAAAATAGAAAAGAGAACAATTTTAGAATGCCCCAATCCTATTGGTCGTTTAACTAAAAGGAAGCCATCATTGTTTTCAAAAACCGTTAGTTTAAGACAGCACATTTGTATAACAGCTTCGACTTTAAGTTAACCAAGCTTTTGTTTTCAGCACGTTTTTATAACAGTTTTCAGCAGCGATCAATAGAGTGCATCGTTGGTCTACTGCTTGCTGTTCGCCTGGTACTTGAAATGAGAAAGGCGAAATATTTGTATGGTAAATTCAATAAATCGGAATGAAAAATGTTGTTGTAGGCAACAACAAGGTCGCAGTCATGAATTTCCGCAGTACAAAATTACCAAGTTCACGATTTCAGACACCAGGCGCACAGAAAGCAGCAGCAGGTCGACTAGCTCTGTGCTGATAAATATTATAACAGTTATCAACACCTTCCACACGATCCACAAGCGATCCATTCAATCCACATGCGATCCACCTATGATCCACTCGATCCACATGTGATCCACTTGCGATCCACACCATCCACCATTCCAATGACGTCAGCGTACAGGAACACATCGTTGCTCTACTGCTTGCTGCTCGCCTGTTACTTGAAATGGATAAGAGCCCGATTTGTTAGGCTATTCTTTTAAATTGGAAGCTAAATACATTGTTGTAACCAACAACAACGTCCGAGACTTGAGTTTCGTCAGTACAAATTAATCAACTTCTTGATTTCAGGCACCAGGCGCGCAGAGGGCAGCAGAAGGCAAACCAAATCTGTCCTAATATATTTTATAACAGTTCTTGGACGTTTTTTCTCTCTCACACTAGCAGGTGTGAGAGAGATGAACCGATGATGCCTTTGGGATAGATATGAGAAAAAAGATAGCTAAATTCCTCTGTAATATGGCGAAAAAAATAGCGAATAAACTAGCTACTTAACGCTAAAAAAAGCCAAATCTAGGAGTCCAATTACAATTAGACTGCACTGATTCTTCTGTTCCCTTCTGTGCGCCGATTTAAAATAGCTGTTTGCGAATGAATACCAGCCAATAGGAAGCGTTCCTTGATTTCCCCTTCTTAAATAACAGTTACTCTTACTTATTTTATATTTATTGTCAGCTGCTGGCTACTACTTCTGCTCGCCTTCTTAAATAACCGTTACTCTGCACCTATTTTATATTAGTGGACAACTGCTTGCTAAGACTGCTGTGCGCCTGGTACATTACAACTGCAAGCAGTGGATTTCCCCTAAAATTATGCTACGAGTCAAAGAAATTTTCCCAAATTGTTCAATCAAAAATCCATTCCTCAGATAAACTTAATTTTAATTTTTTACTGCTACTCCTTAGAGCTATTTCCAGAACGACAGTGTAATGGCCAACTCCAAGCGCAAACTGCCCACAAAAGCTAGTACTCCGGAAACCGCTACTGCGGCTAAGGAACCACAAAGTCAAGCGGACAAGTTGGATACCGAGAAAGCTCCACCCAAGGCAAGGGATTCATCAGTTCTGGGTCAGTTCTTTTGCGAGTGTCTGGGTCATGAGCTGAGCAACTTCACCAGCTTCTCCCACTTTACCGCTTGGCTGCAGAGACCCGTTGATGGAGCCGCCTTGGGAATCTTCCGGATGCTCTACGGAGCCGCCATGCTGATCGATATCGCCGAGGAGCGCGGCGGCGGCCAGCTGGATGTGCGGTTCGGGGAGCCCCACCACTGCCACTTTCCGCTCTTCAGCGGTATGCGGGCACTGCCATATCCGCTGATGGGCTGCGTCTACCTCTGCATGTGGCTGGGAGCGTGGGGCATCACACTGGGCTTCCGGTTCCGGGCGAGCTGTGTGGCCTTCCTGGTGCCCTACTGGTACATCTTCCTGCTGGACAAGCCGACGTGGAACAACCACAGCTACCTGTTCGGCCTGGTGGGCGCTCTGCTGCTCTTTACCCAGGCGGAGTCTTATTGGTATTGAATCTTTTATTTGGTAATATATCCAGTTATAAATCGATATCTACCCTCAGCTCCCTGGACAGCTGGCTGCATCCGCGGCGCAGGAGTCGCTGCATTCCCTACTGGAACTACTTCCTCATCAAGTTCCAGTTCTTCGTGCTGTACTTGTACGCGGGACTGAAGAAGTTCTCCCTGGAGTGGCTCTCGGGCTATGCCATGTCCAACCTCAGCCACCACTGGCTCTTCGCCCCGTTCCGCCAGATGCTGGATTCTGAGACGATCGACCTGCTGATCGTGCACTGGTTCACCGCCATCTTCGATCTGTCCATCGCCTTCTTCATGACCGTGGAGAGAACGCGCCTGCTGGTCACTCCCTTCATGCTCAGCTTCCACCTGATGAACTCCCGCCTCTTTGCGATCGGTGAGTGAGGGTCCAGGGAGGAGGAATCAATGGAAATCATTTTAATTCTATTTTTAGGCATGTTTCCCTGGGTATGCCTGGCCGAGGTGCCGCTCTTCTTCAGCTTCGACTGGCCAAGGAGGATACGCGGCGGCGGGTTACCCTCCCAACCCTCAACAGAGGCAAGGAAGGAGCCAGGATTTCTGGCCAGGCTGCGCACGTGCCTCATCCTCGGCTACTGCTTGCTGCAGCTCTTCCTGCCCTACTCGCACTTTATCACCAAGGGCTACAACAACTGGACGAACGGGCTGTACGGCTACTCCTGGGACATGATGGTCCACTCGTACGACACCCTGCAGACCTCCATCCAGGTGGTGGACAACGAGAGCCGGCAGGTGCACAACCTGAACCCCTACGCCTTCACGGAGTACGATCGCTGGACCAAGTACGCTGACATGGCGGTGCAGTACGCCAAGTGTATCGAGGAGAATCTCCGGGTGGCTCAGCCGGCGGCCATTGGCAGCAACATCTCGGTCTACTTCGACATCTGGTGCTCCCTGAACGGCCGCTTCCAGCAGCGTTCCTTCGATCCGCGGGTGGATCTCCTGCGGGCGGAGTGGTCGCCCTTTGAGCGCACCTCCTGGTCGCTGCCCCTGCTCACCGAACTGAACCACATGCGGCCCAAGCTGCGAACGATCGAGACCGAGGTGCTGGCCTGGAACAACTACTCCGACGTGATCTTCGTGGCCGATTTCCCGGGCCTAACGCTGACCAACTTCATCTCGCCGGATCTCATCAATTGCACGCTCACAATCCTGGAGGGAAACGTGCGCTATCGGAACGAGAAGGATCCTGAGGCGTACTTCCTCACCGCCGGCAAGAGCATTGGGTTGGAGAGCAACATCACCCACCTGGTGACCACCATTGGCCAGAGGCCAGCCTCCTATCTGTTTACGTACACGAACAAGACCATGATGGAGCAGGGCATCACGATAGACGAGCCGGCGGCGGCGGAGGATCGGCCAGTGCTGCCACTGTGGCAGGAGTTCCAGCAGCGGGTGAGCAACTACCAGCAGTTCCTGGGCCACATGGCCAACTGTCTGCTGTACCTGCTCTACGACGTGCCCATCCCACTGGCCGTGCGGGAGAGAGATTGAGATTTGAGGCTAACTATGCTGCTGCCGGGAGTGCCAACTGCATTTACGGTACCCTAATCCCACACAGAGTTGTGAGCACACCCGGCAGAGATTGGGTGATAAAACTGATAATAAATGTTCCATGTTGTACCGCCATCCCAGTGCCACTCGAGTTCTCTTATCGCATATCTACAACTGTATTTACAAACGTCACAATGGTACTTAATGGGTAAGGGGACAGGTCGGGGACGAACGAAGGGGGGAGGGGGATTAACACCGGAACAAACATACATATAGAGGTAAGAGGTTATGCCGCCACCGCCTCCTGCTTGGCCTCCTTGCTCGGGTCGAACTGCTGCGTCTGCGTCTCCCAGAGGCGGGCATACAGGCCGTTCTGGGTCAGCAGCTGCGAGTGGGTGCCGCGCTCGCCCACGCGCCCGTTCTCCAGCACTAGGATCTCGTCGGCGTCCTTGACCGTGGACAGGCGGTGGGCAATGCAAATGCTAGTGCGACCAGAGGTGGCGCGGGTCAGGGCCTGAAGAATGTTCTGTAAAGGCAAAAGGGGAAGAATATGAATTAAATTCCGCACCACTACAGTCAAATGTCAACCTTGCATTGGTATGAGTAAAAATTTAACACTCTATGGCTAGATATGAGAAGAGATAAAAGCTAAAATATTTTATAACATTGAAAAAAATAGCTATAACCCAAAAACTAGCTATTTAAACTAGCTACTAAAGGCTAAATCTAGCCACACAATTACATCACGATACAACACTGCATTGATTCTTCTGTTCTCTTTTGTGCATACTTCTTCTGTTCTCTTTTGTTCATACTGTGCGTGCATACTGTGGACTGATTCTTCTGTTCTCTTTTGTGCATACTGTTCTTCTGTTTTTTTTTGTGCATACTGTTCCTCTGTTCTCTTTTGATCGGCAGCGACGCCGACTGAGAAAAATCCTATCCCACGGGATTGGGCCGTGCCGACCGCTGCATTAACCTCCCAAAGGAAACCCCAGCCCCACTCACATGCTCGGTGATGGAGTCCAGACTGCTGGTAGCCTCGTCAAAGATCAGGATGGGCGTGTTCTTGAGAATGGCTCGGGCGATGGCCACGCGCTGCTTCTCTCCTCCCGAGAGCTTCAGTCCCCGCTCGCCCACCTGCGTGCCGTACTGCGCGGGCCAGCTCATGATGGAGTCGTGGAGGTCGGCCATGCGGGCTGCGTTCTGGACATCGGCATGCGACTTGGTCAGGTTGCCGTAGTGGATGTTGTGCTCGATGGTGTTGTGGAAGAGCACCGAGTCCTGCGGCACCACAGCAATGGCCTTGCGCAGACTCTCCAGGTCCACGGCGCTGATGTCCTGCCCGCCGATCAGCACCTTGCCGGAGTTGGGCTCAAAGAAGCGGAAGAGCAGGCGAACCATGGAGGACTTCCCCGAGCCAGAGCCGCCCACGATGGCCACGTTCTTGCCGGCGGGTATGGTGAAGGAGAGGTCCCGGAAGATCGGCTTGCCCGGCTCGTACTCGAAGCTCACGTTGCGGAACTCGATGGAGGAGTTGCTGTTGTCCACGAACAGGGGCTGGGCATTGGCCGCCGTCTGGATGCGGCTGTCCACGTTCATCAGCGTGAACATGGCCTGCATGTCCAGCAGGGCCTGCCGCACCTCGCGATACACGCTGCCCAAAAAGCCGAGGGGGATCGAGAGCTGGAAGAGCAGGCCGTTGACCATGACCAGGTCGCCCACCGTCATGTTGCCCTGGACGATTTCCTTGGCGGCCAGCACCATGATCAGGCTGAGGGCGCTGCTGAAGATGGCGTTCTGGCCGAAGTTGAGGAGCGCCAGGCTGGAGCTGGTCTTGAGGCTGGCCGCCTCGTACTTCTTCAGCACCTCGTTGTAGCAGCCCGCCTCGTACTTTTCGTTGTTGAAGTACTTCACCGTCTCGTAGTTGATCAGCGAGTCCACCGCCTTGTTGCCGGCCTCGTTCTCCGCCTGGTTCATGTACACCCGGAACTGGGTGCGCCACTGCGTCACGCTCAGCGTGTACAGGGCGTATACGCCCACGCAGCCCATGCTCACGCCGGCAAAGGCCAGGCCGCACTTCACCCCCAAAATGCTGGAGACGAGCGCCAGCTCGAAGATCGTGGGCACAATGTTGAAGACCATGGCGGAGAGCACAAAGTTGATGCCCCTGGAGCCCCGGTCAATGGTCTTGGACAGGGCGCCGGTCTGCTTGTTCAGGTGGAAGGCCAGATCCAGGTTGTGCAGGTGAAGGAACACGTTGCTCGCAATTTTCCGGATCGAGTGGTGGGCCACCTTGGCGAACACCGCATTCCGCAGCTCATTGAAGCCCGCGGCACTGGCTCGCGCGATGCCATCTAAGGGAGATCGTTAGAGGTTACTCCAATCTTTAGGAGGAAATTGCAAAACTTACATCCCAGCAGCAGGGCCGTGGCTGCCGAGAGCACTGCATCTGGAGCGGTGTCCATGTTCAGGGTGGTCATGGTGTCCACCGCTCCCTTGAACATGAAGGGCACGCAGACAGTCAGCAGCTTGGAGCCAGCCAGTAGGCCCAGGGAAATGCCCACCCTGCAGGATAGATTAAAGGTATTATCTGAACCTTTTCAGGCTCACCTTCTCCTTGGCTCACCTCTTTCTCACTAGAGGATCCTCCTTGGGCCATATGTAGGCCATCATGGCACGCAGCATGTCCTTCGAGGTGACCTCCGGCGCGTCCAGCTTGCCCAGTCCCGAGCCGCCATCGCCGCTGCCGCTCCCTATATGAACGTGACATAGTCGTGATTGTTGTCGTTGTGGGTGCGGCCGCTGTTGCTGGGTTGCTGGGGCTCCACCTGCATTGAATCCACTTGGATGCAGCCAAATTCAGACAGGCGCTCAACACACAACAAGCGCACAAACAAACGAACAAACAACTTTCGGATAAGGGGAACTCGATCAATTTCTGGGGTTAGTCAATCGTAAAAAGCGTGAGAAGCTAATACTAAACAATCCTATCTGGAGTGGGTAAGTGCTGGGTTAATTACGCTTAGTCCGAGGTCGGACCTTCATCTGGGTGGACTGCAGGCTGGAGGAGCACCTTACCTTTGGCCTTCTTGCCGAACACGCCGCCCAGCAGCTTGCTGCCCGGCGTGGGCGTAAAGGGAGTGATCTTCTTCCGCTTGGCATCGCTGTTAGTTTGGTCATCAGCCTTGGCCAGCGAGGAGTACAGCTGGAAAGGGTAAAGGATTATAGATAGAATACATAATGAAAGTGTTAAGGTTTTCGCAGGGTTTTATTGTAAAATTTTTAAACATTATAACTCATTTAATGCTATAAAAAATATTCTAGCAAAAGCCAAACTCTGAAGCGTTTCTGCTCTACAAAACTTAACTTAATAACCTCTCACTCAAGGTTAGTTTTTATCCAGAAATTACTCTATTTTAACTCTTGTTAAAGTACAAAAAATATCCCTAAACTCAGCTTAACTCCTCATAAATCCTATCAATCAAGGGAAGCAAAATGCCTGGCTTCAAATTCCCCCAAGTAACGCATACACTCCAGCAGATAAGATCGCGCAATAGACCCGCTCTCCGTCAGCTCTGGAAGCTTATCCAGCTCTCCGACAAAGATCTCGTACTCCTTTACTTTGTACCTCACAAGAAACGCCAGCTCCGGCTGTACATCTTCGAACTGCTCCGCATCGCCAAAGGCAATCTGGTTGAGTATGTTGGGGAAGTAGGCCTGCTGCTTGAAGATCAGGTGGAGGACCACCCTTAGATTGTGAGAGCAGCCGTCCCCAAGGTGCACGAACATCTGATCGGACAGATTGTGCTCCCGAATAAACTTGAAGATGTTGCGGTGGTAGGTCTGCGTGCTCAGCTCCTTGTGGTGCTTGATCATGTGCTCGATGTCCAGCAGGGAGAACTCAAAGTAGTCGTGGGCATTCCCCCTCAGCCAGAACCCGTACTCGGTCAGCAGCTTGAAGTTGGGCAGGGCGCCGTAGCTGATGAACAACTGATCGTAGGGTTTGGTCTCAGCCGAGGGCAGTGACTTCAGGGTAAGCACATAGTCCTGAGCCTGTATCTCTGCGTGGGTCTGCACGGCATCCGAGTGGTTGAAGAGGTCCAGGAAGGGAGCCAGTGCCAGATTGGTGTCTCCACTGAGCAGGGCTTGAAAGTGGCTGCTTTGTTTCCTCAAAAAACGGGCACTCAGGTACACGCTGCGGGTGTTGACGGCAAAGTATGCCAGCCTATAATCGGCCAGGGTCCAGATCTCCTGGCAGTAGCTTTCGCCACATCCGTCGCAGCTCAGGGAACCCACCAGGCTCTTGATTATTTGGTAGTATCCCTTTATCTGCCGGTTCTGGGCCACTGTTCGTTCCAGGAGCGCTTCTGGCAGGCACTGCAGTTCGGGTATGGAGCAGAAGTAGGGAGTGGAGTAGCTCCCGGGCAGCGTATCCAAGTAGGCGGCGTAATTGGAGCCATTTGAGCAGTCTTGCAGGTGCTTCTGGTACATAAGATAGCATGCTATCAATGCCTGGAAGGAGATCCTGGCATCCTTGTCGAAGAGCTCCTTGTTGAAGAGCTCCTTGAAAGCTTCATCCGCCTCCAGGGTAGCTATGCTGATCAGGCAGTCCACGGGCAGGCGTATAAGCTCATCCTCTGGGGCAAACGACGCCCGCTTCGAGCACAGTCCTCTGCCGGTCTTGGGAAAGCTGCCCGCTGACAGGTGCGTGGAGTTCTGCCAGCCCCGGGCGTGGAGGGCCACGTAGAGAGCCTGCAGGGAGCTGGACTCGTCCTTGGGTCTGCTGTGGAGCTGGCGGCGACGACGCTGGGTACGACCCATTGTGCCTGATCTCTGATCTGCCTGACCTGCTGCTGCTGCGTGTGTGCTGTTTTGGCTGTCTTTGCTGTCTCTAGTTCTTCGCTCTACGCTTGCTGCAACGAAAGAAGCGAGAAGTGGTGTTTGCGGTGCATTAATTCGGGATTCAGCTCGGAAATGGGGCCAAAACAACACACACGCAGCCTGCTGTCCCATCCATCAATCAAACCGCCAATTCATTTCGCATTCACGCGTAATTACGAAACGTAATCTAGTCTAGATAATGACTATGCTTTCGGCGCGTGGCCTTGAAGCTGGACGAGAAGGTACTAACTAACTACTCACCACTCTAGCCTGCACGTGGGCTCCCTTAGCGGCGGTGTAGCATTTCACGCGGCCGTAGTGGACGGGTAGATGGAGGCTGCACTGCTTGGTCAGGTGGAGGAGTCCGGCCATTACTCAATTTGGCCAACGAAATCAAAATAAAAGTCCCTCTTCTTTCGTGCCGTCGTCCCTTCTTCCCGTGTTTTTGCGACGAAGTCTTCTGCGCTGCGGCGCCAGCTGTTCGGTGTGCGTGTGTGTATGTGACTGGTTTAGGATATATGGCAACCCTGTGAGTGAGCGAAATGAGCCAGTTCTGGTTCCATTGGTTCAATTTGTAAGAGTATTTTGAATGGTATTTACTAACTAATAAATAATAGTATTCGTATTGTTTAAGAATCTAAATTTGTATTTAAATTTAAACCAGTAGAAACAACAAATTTTAACCTGTTAAATTTAATAAAAAGTTTATTAGCAGCCCCCTTTGAACTAGTTCACCGCGAGCAGTTCCGAGCAGTTTTGCCCACCAAAAACCCGGCATATCTGAACTCTGGAACAGTCTCGAAGATGTCGCTTTTTGGCCTGATTATCTCGGGACGCCTGCCTCAATCGGACTTCGTGGCCGTGGACCCCGCCAAGCTGCTGATCAATGTGCCAGACATCGACACCGTCAACTACCTGGTAGTCTTCCTCACCGGCCTCTCACCACTGCCCGTGGGCACCGCTGCCGCCATATACTTCAGCTGGCCGGACGCGAATGCGGCGCCCACATGGCAGTACTTGGGTCACATCAACAACAACAAGCCCTCCGCCATCTTCAAGATTGCCCAGCTGAAGAAGAGCCACGAGCTGGAGGCGCAAGCCCACGGGATGGTCTTTGGCAGCCAGGAGATCTCCCACATTGCCCAGATTGGTGTCTCCCTCGAGCCGGAGCTGACGGTGGCGCAACAGACGCCGGCGGTGGTGAGTTCTGGAGGGGAGGAAAGACCCCAGATAAGATATTAACTCCATTTCTCTTCATACAGTCCAGTGCCAACGACAACAAGCAATTTGGCCAGCGGATGCTGGAGAACTTCTTCAACTACGCCTCCAGCTTTGGAGTGTCGGTCAGGGACATACCGCCCACCACGAGCGAAACCTTTGTGCCCTTCGCCGTCGTCCAGAATTGGTATACGAACTTCCAGCGGCGGATGGAACAGAACCCGAACTTCTGGAAGTATTAAGGAGACCCGGGAGTGGCAGGAGGGTGGAGTTGCCTCCTCCAACAATTGTTGATATTAAGAGTAAAGTTTTATATATGTGTTCTTTCAGTAACTGCTTTCTTGTGTTTCCTTTATTGGTGAGATCAAGCTGGGACAAGGGAAACGAGGAGTTCAACTACCACTGGGGTTCGGTGGGCGCCTCTGGTTCCTCGGTATGTTTGGTATCCTTCCCGGCTGGGCTCGTCCTAGCTGGATCTGGCTCTGGTTTGCGCTTCTTCAAGCGCGGTTTTCTGTGCACAATTTGCGTGACTCCTCGGGCGACAGGAGCGGAAGGTTCTCCTTTGTCGGCTGACGCAGGACCTGCTTCTTGCATACGCTTTTTGCTTGGCGATCCACTCTTACCAGGTGGCGATGCCCCACCTTTGGCCTTCGCCTTGGCCTGCTGCTTCTTGACAATCCGCTCTAGCCGCGCCTTATTCTCCTCGGTCAGCTCGCCAAAGATACAGTCCATGAAATCTTTGTACTCCTTGAGGTGCTGCACCTTGTTGCCCGTTGCCGGCGAGGAGCTGGGCTTGCGTCCATGGTAGGTCACGCAGCGTCTGCAAAGAGTGAGAGGAAAATAAGTGTCTCCTATCGGAAGATACCCGGTATCTGCGGTATCCCATCGCCCAGATATCGGACAACGCCTCTGGCGTGGTCTTTGGTCTATTTAAACAATAGCATTGGCGACACAAACCGATTTTTATCCGTTCTCTTTTTTTGCGGCCTGCAAAAAAGCAATTTGGCAAGCTGACATATTTATTCAGTCTATATAGTGGCAGGCATAGGGTATATATCTCTATAGATATAGCTACAGCCCGTCTACACGAGGGCTCTTCTATCGCTGTCTGCGTGGCATCCGAAACACGCGCAACCTCTCCCGACCATGTCGCGGTCTCTATTGTCTTACAAGATCTATAAACAATGGATATGCCCTGCAGATAATCGGATTGGGAGCTTCTCTGTTGATTAATTCAGTTCTTCTGGGACCTTAATAGCTTCATTTAATATTATATTTGGCAGAAAAGATTCCCCTTTCAATAAAATGTATATATAATCATATATATGTCAGGGTTCTTGCGATCTTTAAGTATTCAGATTAAACCCTGTGTCTCTTGGCAGACCTTGCCGCTAATAATTAAAAGTATTTTAATTAACAAATGGCTTTTCGTTGGGGAATCTTTGCGAATTAAAATATACTAACAAATGTTTAAAATTAAGCAAGAGAGCAAGCTATTAAAGCTTGGGAGGCATCTTATAATCCCCTAGTATAACTTATATTTCCCTGAATTTCGTACAGGGCATCCCTGCTTCGTAGCTAATCCCCGCCAGACACTACATAATTCACTTGCAATTACATAGATTGCGGGCTGATCAATGATCGGCGAGGCGCAGCCCCCAGGAAACTAGTGCTAGTGATGGCTCTGCGATTGCCGTCAGATTGCGCCAGTTTCGCTTGCAACGTGTTGAGTGCAACATAGCCAAAGAGTGTGCTGCAAATCGGATAAAGTCGAAGATAGGTCAACAGGAGAGCACTGCCCACACCATGACAGCCACGCAGCCAGAGGAGGGAGAGGATAGAGAGCGGACCCAGCAGACGCAATCAATGTCGCAGGTAGCAGCATCAGCCAATAATAATAATACGCAGCGCCATGTTAATAACATCGTCGTAAATCAAGAGCCTGAGTCAGCCGTGTTTTGTTTGTCAATGGCGATGGCGACGGCGCCGGAAGTGCTCGGTATGGCAGGGCAATTTCCGGTTGGCCGAGGGATCACCTGGGGCGGCATGAATCACCACCAGCCGCTGCCTGAAAGCAGGAACTCGCGACAATATTTGCAGCCCCTGCAGTCGGGAAAATTTCCCTTACATCACTCTCTTAGGGAAAACCGCAGCTTTCCCTTGGATTTGTGGGAAAATGTACGTTTTCCCCTGGATCTAGTGAAGGTATACACCACTAACAGCCAAGGACAAGCGATCACAGCTAAACTATTAGAGCCACATCAAGTATACGCCCCTTCCTCATCGTTAAGCTTTCCCCTGCATCAAGTATACGCCCCATTGCAACCTGGCTTTCCCCACATGATACAGCTGGGCTACCGCCGGAATTCCGGTGATGCAGTCCCACACATAAGCATCACAATGACCAGGCGCAACCCGGCGATGGCCAGCTCACCCAGCGGAGCGATGGCTCCCCAGGAATTTCCCATAATTAAAAAGCAATTTGTTAGCTTTCCCAATTATCGAACGGTGCTGGCCAAGGAAGAGGCACCCACAAGAGCAAGTGTGACGCAGCGGGCCCCACACAAGGTGTTTGATAATGAACCCGGGGCCAGCAGGAGGAGGGCATGGGCGGCGACGACGGCGATGGCAGCATTAAACTTGAACGTGGTGGAGGCGGCGGTGGCGAAGGAAATCGAGCATCAACAGGCGGAAAATCTTAATGACGCCTTCGGATTCGGCCAGCGACACGACCACAAAGGCCGAGTCCGAGTCAGCGACGACGCCATGGATGTGGATGTGGACGTGGACGGGGCCAAAAATAAACGCGAAATATGCGAGCAAAGCAAATTAGAGAAGGCCGAAGATCATAATGAGCTAAATATGACTGAGAACGAGGCGGATCAAGAGCAGCAGTCAATATGCTTGGCCAGGGAGCAGACAATAGATGGAAATGGGAATGGGTATGGGGATGGGGATGGCAACCACCAGCAATCGCAGCTATCCGGCGATCTCTCCGCCTCAGACGCGCGCGAATCGTCGCCAGAGCAAGATCAAGTGGACGTGAATAATCTCGGTCGGCAGCTGACCCGCGAGCGGAATAGGTACCAGAACCGCTATCGGAATCCGTGTCCAAATATAGAATTACTGAAGAGTTCCGTGCGCGCCTTCCTCGCCGACAGTTCGCCCATCGACTGGGATTGGGCGTGTGACTGGGAGCTGCTCGACCTTTTGACCGACGCCATCGAGCTGCTCTGCGCCGCGCCTGCGGACACGGGTAACCTTTGGAGCGAGGAGGCGGTCCAGGCCGGAGCGGACATGACCATCAGCAAGGTCAGCGAGGAGCGGGAGACAGAAACCGTCGACGTCGCCGTCGAGCAACTCGACCAGCCGCCGGAGTTGGAGTTGGAGTCGGAGCTGGACAGCAATAACAACCAAAGCCCCTCTGTTATCATCACAGATCCCATCGACATGAAGTATGCCACGAGTACTGCCAGCAGGATTACCAGGACGACAGAGGTGCCTCAGCCCGTGATCGCACCGAGCATCAGACCGAGTCCAACGAGTCGTTTACGTGATGTTGCTCCTGTGCCGGTCACCACCCGGACCCCTCTGCTGGCTGAACTCAAGCGCAGCTCCACCGAGGCCTCCTCCATCGACACGGACTCAGTGCTGCCGGAGAGGACGCGTCTTCGGCGACAGCGACGCATGCGCTCGCAGGATTCCGTCGAGGAGAAGCCCGAGGATGTGATTGAGCGCATCAACAAGCTGAAGGCCCGCATCTCTGGAGCCCTCAGCGAGGTTAAGGGCGTGCTCAAGCAGTACAGCACGGAGAGCGAAGCGGAGTCTGGGCCCCAGGAGGCGTCATTACCCAGGCCATCATCAGTAGAAGGTGCCTCGGAGCCAGCGCCAGTGGCCTTTCGGTTTGTGAAAAAAGTGCGGCGTCGCAGCTACTTCGATGAGGCCGAGGAGGAGAAGGAGCAGGCTCAGGCTCAGGCGGAAGGAGGGCAGCCAGGCTTATCTTCGAAGGATATGGAGTCTCAGAGAAATCAGGATTACCTTTCTGCTCCACAAAAGGATAAGAAAGTAATAAGGGAACAGACGCCTTTTGCCTTTCCTGAGAAAGAGGAATTAAGAGTTGATAAAAATCGGGAAACTAAGGAAAAGGAAGGTCTAAATAAAAGCGAAAAACATTTAAAGGCAAAGCCGGAACAAGGATTAAAGGTTAATCAGGAGTCGGAGACTACAGTCGATGGTCTGGTAAAGTCTAAAGATGTCAAGGAACCTAATAAGGATTTAAAAGAAAACAAGGAATCTAATAAGGATCTAAAAGAGATCAAGGAACCTAATAAAACTGTCAATGAATCTTCAGGGGAAACTATTCAAACCAAACATCCTCAAATAGATCGAAAAGTAGAAGAAGCCACATTGAAATCTAATCTAAAGGAACTCCCAGAAGAGCCACCAAAGATAAATGGTGAGCTAACCAGCACAGATCAAAATCAGAGCAGAGTAATCGAGAAGAGCAAGTCCCAGACCAAAATTGAGTTCCTGGCCAAGGTGCAAAGTGAACTCAAGTCAAAGTCTGTGAGGGAAGCAAGTCGCAGGGAGGGAATCTCCAAAGAACGAACTCCAGAAGGTACAGCTGCCAAGGAAGCAATCTCCAAGGAGCGAACTCCAGAAGACACAGCTACCAAGGAAACAGCAACCAAGGAAACAACTCACAAGGAAACAACTCACAAGGAAACAACTCCCAAGGAAGCAACTATAAAAGAAGCAGCTCTAAAGGAAGCAATCTGCAAGGAACAAACTCCAGAAGACACAGCTCCCAAGGAAGCAGCAACCAAGAAATCAACTCCCAAGGAAGCAACACCCAAGCAACTAACTCGAAAGGAAGAAATCGCTAAGGAAACAACCATAAAAGAAGCAGCACCAAAAGAAGCAACTCCAAAGGAAGCCTCTCCTAAGGAAGCTGCTCCCCAAAACTGTACAACAGTCAAAACCCCAGAACCCGTACCCATCCCAACCTCAGACACTACCCCACAGCCCACAGATGAATCACCCGCAGCGCCCAAGATCAAGAAGAAAGTCATCGTGAAGGCGAAGAACCCAAGGCGCGCCTCGATTGCCGCCGTGGAGCCATCCAAGATCAAGGTGGAGCCGGCCGTCGTGCAGAGCGATGCTCTCATCATACAGCGGAGGCCCTCCGACTCGGAGACGATGGTCAAGCGCAAGAAGAAGCTGAAATTAATGAGTGCAGTCACATCCCCAGACCCAGCTATAGAACCATCCCCGCCAGCAGCAGCAGCCGCAGCGAAATCAACAACTTCCGGCCATCGGAGGGAGGCAACGGCGACGGCGACGGCTTCGATAGCCGAAGAAGAACAATTGGCGACGCCAGAGGTCAAATCAGTGGCAGCCAAGTCGGCCAGTGCCAAGAGCGACCAAGGAGAGGCGACAACGACGGAGAAAATCGATGCCGATCCGGCGATCGATGGCAATCTAGCGCCAGCAGGCGATCGAAGCAGACGCGCCAGCCTGAAACTAGCGGAGTTGGTTGGTGAAACGGTGCTGGTGGTGCCGGCACCCAATCCAGTCCCAGTCCCAGCTAAAGCAGAGGCATTGCCTCCCACCGAGTCCAAAGAACCCATTAATCAGGAGACACAGCAGCTGCAGGTGCAAGCAACGCCTCAACAGGTGGCCATCGCCATCGCCGCTGACATTGCGCCGCAAATAGCCGCGACATTGAGGCAGGAAGAGTCATCGCCAGAGCATCAGCCAGAGCAGCAACCAGAGGCGGAGGCGGTCGAAGCTACAAAAGTCGGAGAACAGGCGCCTCCCGGCGACAGTCTAGCCACCATGCCGGAGCTGAAAGTACTCGCGGGCCCGGTGCAGCCCGTCAAGATCGAGACCGTTGAGCAGCCGCACGATGAGGCCAAGAGCCAGGAGCCCCTGATCAAGAGGAAGGCCACCCCGCATATCAAGAAGCTGGTGAGGAAGAACTCCATAGACAAGAGGGAGGAGCCGAAGCAGCAGCAGGACTCCAGCAAGCAGCTGAGCAACATACTGCGGGATAAGAACAAGATCAACGAGCTCTCCTCCAGGATCAACAAGCTCACGCCGCCCAAGAAGCAGGCGGTGAAGCCCGCACCCGTCCAGCCTAAAGAAGAGGAAAAGAAGGAGCTGAAAGAGGAGCTGCCCGCAGACGAGGAGCAACCACTAGAAGCTGATACTAAGGAGGAGCCCGAAACGGAACCTGCGCCCGAGCCCGAGCCCGAGCCGGAGCCCGCGCCGAAGCCCAAGAAGCCGCGCAAGATCAAAAAGAAGGTGATCATCAAGCGGCAGAAGCGCCGCCTTTCCGTCGGCGGCGACACATTCTTCCTGCAGCCGGAGCCCGAGGAGCCCACGATCCCCGAGGTGGAGACCATTGAGCGGGCCATTGCCTATGTGACCGATGACGAGGAGGAGGCAGCTCCCGAGGAGGAGCCAGAGCCCCTGAAAGCCCTCAAATCCTGCCTGCATGTGCGCGAGTACAAGATTGGCGACCTGGTGCTCTACGCCGAGCGCTATCGCAAGACCCAGGTGAAGTGGAAACGCGGCAGAGTGCTGGAGCGGATCACCAGCATCTCGTACAAGCTGGAGATCGAGGGCAAGGAGGTGCCCGCCCACGTCAGCTACATCAAGAAGTACACCGGGCGCAAGGTGCGATTCGGGGGCAAGGAGTACCTGGAGATCGACTACGAGCAGGTGGCCGAGGAGGAGCGCCGGGCGGCCAGCTACAGCATATGGAACATGGTGTAGGTCAAGTCCAAATGGAGCAGGATCAGTCCCCACCCCAGTGGCGTCCAGTGTCCAGTTACCTTTGAGTGGAATTAAAAGAGACTCCCTGGACCAGGTTTCAGGGGGATTTTTTAAGGATCTCAACTCGACATTCAGTTATGTTTAGTGCTTAGAGGGACGCTCGCGTCCCAGTCCAGAGCTTAGTGTTATCCTAGTGTTTAGTGTAACTTATTCCAGGATTTCAGCATCGCTGTAGAGCCCTGCGATGTGGCCTTTCGTTTACATTTTACATTTTAAGTACTCTCTATGTGTAATCATAAATACCAGGCAATTTAATGTTAAATAAAGCGGAAAATATTTCAGTTATGCGAGAGCGAGAGCCAGCGCGTTCTATTTTGGGGTTTTCCAAAGCCAATTACTCATAAAAACATTTATGAATCTGTTTATTCCGATGCCTGCCATTCCCATTCCCCGGCGATTGATGCTTCCCCCGGTTCGAGACCCGGTCCGAGATTCGCTTGTTTTCGCCTTTTCGCCTTTCGGTTTATTTATAAAGCTCTGCCCCGCTCTGATCGGGGCAAATCGGGCGATGAATGAACGCTATAAAACAAAGGCCAGAGGCGCTACACACAAATAAAACGATCAATATACATTTTGGTGGCTTTGAAGATCTGCGATTTTGTATTGTTTTGATTTTAAATAACACTAGAATTCCCAACTCTATCTAATCGCGAATTTACGGTCGCCAAGCCAATTCTACCTGATGTTTCAATAAGATTTTGTTTAAATAATAGATCAAAAATTTTATATTGTTTTCATTTTAAATAGGTTTAATGCATTTACAGCTTACTAAGCACTAGGATTCCCCCCAACTGGATCTAAAGGTGATTTTACGGTTGCCAAGCTAATTCTACTTAGAGTCCTTAATAAGATTTTTCTAATATAATAGAATTTACAGCTTGCTAAGCACTAGAATTCCCAACTGAATTTACACTATACTTCACGGTCCATTCTAACTCGAGTCTTTAATAGGATTTTTTGAAGATAATAGAACAATAGAACATATTTTGTTTTGATTTTAGATAAGATCGATGCATTTACAGCTTGCTAAGCATTAGAATTCCCAACTTGATCTACGAGCAACTTCTACATCACGGTCGCCATGTTCTTAATAAGATTTTTCTAATATAATAGATCATCAATTTTATGTTTTGATTTTATTTAAAATAGGTTCGATGCATTTACAGCTTGCTAAGCACTAGAATTTCCAACTGGATCTACACAGAACTACTACTTTACGGTCGCCATGTTCTTAAAAAGATATTTCTAGGATAATAGATCAGCAATCTTATTTCCTAAATAAGCTTTTTCTATAATAATAATATAAATCAGAAATTAAAAATAGAACCCTTTGATCTATATTCATAGCAAAGTTCCCTAAATTAAATAAATATAATCGAAATGATCTCTTGCCATAACCCTTTGATATTTATCTTAAGAGTTTTATATTTTTATATATCATAAAATTAAATGAAGCAAATATTTTGTTCTCTGTACGGTTTGGATGGACTCTGACGCCTGCTCGTTTGGACCATGTTAGCATTCCATGGTCGTGGGCCATAAAATGTGGCAGGCAAACCTCTCAATCGACAAACAGAACGATATTCCTACGCCCACTCCATCAACGTCGGTAGCCCCCCCTAAATACTATATCCACAAATATCCACAAAATCCGGCGAAAATTTGGACAACAGAGAAATGCGTGCCATTAATAAAACTTTGGCGCGGCTTTGCTGTGCATTGGCCTGCATCATCACCAATAGGAGTGAAAATCGAATAAAATAAAAATCGGAAAATCGGAAAACCCGAGGAAAATAAAAGAAAAGAAAAACATTCCGCTAAAGATCGTCGGACATTTCTCATAATTGATTGTCAAGGCGTTTTGGCGCTTTCGGAATTCAGAGGGAAATCTCTCGCAATTATCGCCGCGCTTCGTACAAGAGACTTTAATTCGCGCCGACAAAAAGCACAAAGAAATTGGGAAAGCAAAATGCAGAGCACACACATGCCAGCCATAAACATAACATCATCATGCCACCGTGCGGGGGAATGGGTTCCGATGAGATGAGATGGGGCGTACCATCATATAGTAGACGCCGCCGCCGAAACCTGCGAATATGCTACATTCCTGGGGGCCTCTGGCCGGCGGGATTTTCATTCAATTTTCGGGGCTGGCAACCGACGTACTATACATACGTGAGTGTATGTGCGATCAAGACATTATGTACGTCTGGTAACGAGTACACGGAACAAAAATTGATGACTTTATGAGCTATTGTCACTGGACTGTCAACACAGATTTTTTATTTAATTTACTATATGGCATAGGAAAAAGTAAACAAGGCGATCAATCAGAGAGGCTGTAATTATAGCACAATTATAGCACTATAGCACAATTCGGTGCTTTACAGCAATAAACGATATTTAACAGCTCAATGTTATTCTTTCAAGCTCGGAGGCTAGAAATCCGATTTACTTTACGATAAGATTATCTGGTGAATATGTTTTCCGGACAGTTAGCTTTCCGGCACTTTGACAGTGAGAGTAAAAACTGGCCTATGGGTCTTTCTTGGATCTACCACTTTTCAGAATCGGAATAAGTCTTTCTTATGATAATGTATAAATAATACTGAATTATACTATGTAATATACTATTATACTATGTAATTAAGTATTTTTAATACATTATCATAAAAAAGATTTAATCCGAATCTGAAAAGTAGAGCTAAAGCTTAAGAAATGTTGCTTTAGAATTTCCAATGGAGTCTTGATGCAATCTGGTAATAAGAACGCTAGGTATTGAAGTTGATTTTTTGAAAAGCAGGGTATCCAAGCGTCTTTCTTTTTCTAATTTTTCTTAAATATGTTAAGATTAACCTAAAAATATTTAATAATCCTGTTTATTAGGTACCGTTTACTCTCTTAACTTCTCTATATATTACACCTTCTAAAATCTACTTCCTGATATCATTTTCTATAATTTACTCCACCCTTTCTCGCAGTGTTCCGACATATTTGCTCAAAAGCAATTGAAAATAAAAAGGAAAACAAACACATTTCATTCTATATGTTCGGAATTTTGAGTTGAGCGATAGTTGGGAACACTTATGAAGAGCAAAAAACAAACATTGGCATTATCGTCGGCATTGAGGCTGTGCTCAACATCAAAGATTTCAAGTGCAGAGGAGAGTCCTCGCTGTGGGTATACCCTCTCTCTCAGCATACTCGTATGCTCGTATATATTATTTTCTAGTTTTTCCCAGAAATGTGCTTGTGCTTATGTGCTTTCCATAAATCAGAGCAGAAGTCTAGCGGAGCATTAGCGACCATTAGTGGTCAGAGGAGGACCATTGTTGGAGAGGCGATAAGGCGGAGAGAGAGGCGTACTTTGGTATCGAATCTGTGCCAAAAAATAAAATACAATGCGGTGTCCAACCACATCGATGTGGCGGATGGCGGCTGTCCGCGATCTGCAGCGAGGCCGCTCGATCAAGACCGGGACGGACCGCATTACTAACAACGCAATTGCCAAATTCAAACAAATTATTGGAGCCTTCGACGGACGACTGGCGGCACGCTGCACAATTAATCACCATGAACTCACACACTTTTTGTTTACCCTAGGAATTTCCAAGTCATAAATTCCCTGGAGGAACTAGTTCTGAACCCTGGCAAGGCCACTTGTAAGATTTACGAGGGCATTTCGTTGCCACAAATTGTAAATCTTTGGGAGGGCAACCTTCTCGGATTCTCGGTTTCGCTTGGCACACGCGCTCGTGTCCACCAAAGAAAGCCAAGAAAACTAGCAAGTGACAATGATTAGATGCTCTGCCTAATACTTAGTATAAGTAATAGTAATTAATTTGTCGAAGAACAAAGAAAACTAATTACAACTTTTCGATTAAAATAGAAAAGTAAGCAAAAGAGAACTAAGAAACTTAGGCAAAAGTTTCCCAATCAAAACATTGCTTTTACATTTACTTTTTCTTAAGACTAAATCTTAGAGAAACCTTAATATAAACCAACACTAATAAGGTTAAGCTGTAGGACTTTACAAAAACAAATGTGATGGGTGGGCATTGTCTTGAGCTTCACGGATATAAACCTATAAAGCTAGTCCCTCCATTAATTTCAAGAAATCAACAAAAACATCCACATAAAACCTAAGAAACCACACATCTTCCCATCATCTTCCCAGCAAAAACAATTAAATAGAAAATTCCCTGGCTCTTGGCATGCCTTTGGCTTGGGTGTCACCATCTCGCCATCGCCATCGCCATCACCGTGAACGCCAAAGATGGCGTCACACGGCGTCGTCGCCCACCATCTCTGCCCGGCTCTTTGGCCAGATCTCTGCGTGCTTGGCGTCGTCGTCGTCACGCACACCTCGCGAGTGGCGATTCGCGATTGACACTTTGAAGGCGCGTCGACGATAATCGCACCTGAATTGAATCACCCGAAGGGGAGTAGCCCAAGGTCCGAGCGCCGCGGCACCTTGGCATTTAGGGACTTGACTTGACTTACGTTTCGTTCTCGTTCTGCAGCAAGGCGGTATCGAATCGGGGCTGCACATAGAACCAGGCGCCGCTGTTCTTGTGCTCCTCCTGGGCCCACAGCAACTCGGCTTTGGGATAGAGCTCCAGCTGCTGGGTGACCAAGTCATAGGGGAAGGGGCAGATCTGGGTTAAAAAAGAAGGTATAGAAAGGGGAATCAAGGGAGGCTATAAGGAGTTACCTGCTCCACCCTCACTATGGCCACAGAGTCCACCTGCTCGTGGTCCTCTCGTTCTTTTACCAGATCATAGTACACCTTGCCCGAACAGAAAATGAGTTTGGCCACGCACTCGGGCTTCTTAAAGGCAGGACCCTTCTCCGGTATGATCCGCTGGAAGCTGCTGCACTCGTTAAAGTCCTTGAAGGGACTCTTGGCCAAAGGGTGACGCAGCACGGACTTCGGAGAAAAGTTAATGAGGGGCTTGCGGAAGCCCATTTTCATCTGGCGCCTTAGGCAGTGGAAGAGATTGGCGGGCGTGGAGAGGTTCGTCACAATCCAGTTGACGTCCATCAGCTGGCGGGCCACAAAGTCGCAGTCCGAGGTGTCTGGGTAAACGTCCGGGTCATCGGAGCTCATCTGCAGGAAGCGCTCCATGCGGCCGGAGGAGTGCTCCGGCCCCATGCCCTCCATGCTGTGCGGCAGCAGCATTACCACTCCAGACTGCCGCACCCACTTGGACTCGCCGCTGGCGATAAACTGGTCAATGATGCACTGCGCCGTGTTGCAAAAGTCCCCGAACTGGCCCTCCCAGAGCACCAGCACATTGGGGGTGGACGTGGAGTAGCCGTGGTCAAAGCCCAGCACCGCGCACTCGGAGAGCGAGCTGTTGGAGACGGAGTACAGAGCCTGGTCGGGGTACAGGTGATTCAGCGGCGTGTACACCACCTTGTCGAGGGTCTGGTGGTGGAGAACATGGTGCCGGTGCGAGAAGGTACCCCGCTCCACATCCTGGCCGCTCAGGCGCACGGCAATGCCCTCTTTAAGGAGGGATCCAAAGGCAAAGGCCTCGCCCAGCGACCAATCCGCCACACAGTCGTCCACCATTTGCTTGCGGAAAGCAAGGATGCGCTGGATGCCCCTGTAAGGGTCACCCATCTTTGGTATTACGTGCTCCTAGATTGGGAGGATCCCTACTCACTTGTGAATCTCGAACTTGTGCTCTGGAGGCGGCGGACTCGAGAATATCGTGCCAATCTTCTTGAGGGATTCCACGCTGATGCCGGTGGGACACATCTCGAGGAGGTTGCGGCCCTCAAAGAACCCGGGCCAAGGGGAGGCAATCCAGGTGGAGTACTAAGGTCAAGGAGGGGGATTCAGGATAGAGCTGGCAAAAAATCGATGTTTTGCACTATCGATTTTTTCGATATTTAACTAGTGGAACATCGATACTATCGATACTATCGATGTTTTCTAAGCCATACAATTTCTGCTTATAAAAATTAAATTAAAACGATTCCGGCTTTTAACCAAATATTTCCCTTCCAGCATTAGAGAAAACATCGACATGATCATTTCAAAGGCTTAAAATTGAGTCTAATCGATCTAATCATCGATAACATCGATAGTGCGAAAAACAATCGATGGTTTTCAAAAACTCACCTTGACCGACTTGATGTTCTTGGACTCGGCAAACGCATCCTCGCAGATCTTGTCATACTTGGCCACCATCGCCTTGTACTCCGCGTCCGTGACAATGCCCTCCTTGATAAGCTTCTCCGAGTAAAGCTGCAGGCAGGGCTTCAGCTTCCGGATGCGCTGGTACATCAGCGGTTGGGTGAACATGGGCTCATCGCCCTCGTTGTGCCCGTTCCGCCTGTACCCCACAATATCCACAACCACATCCTTCTTGAACCTGGCCCTGTAATCCGAGGCAATGCGGGCACAGTAGATGCTGGCCTCCGGATCGTCGGCGTTCACGTGGAAGATGGGGGCATTCACCACCTTGCACACGTCCGTGCAATACCGCGAGGAGCGGGAGAAGCGCGGATCCGTGGTGAAGCCCACCTGATTGTTGGACACAATGTGGATGGTGCCGTAGGTGGTGTAGCTGGGCAGGTCGGACAAATGCATCGACTCGTAGACCACGCCCTGGCCGCAGAAGGAGGCGTCGCCGTGGATCATGATGGTCAGCACCGAGTCCCCAGTGGTGTCCCCACGATGGTCCATCTCCGCCCGCGCCTTGCCCAGCACAATGGGGTTCACATACTCCAGATGCGAGGGGTTGGCCACTACGGTGATGCGCACCATTCGGTTGGTCTGGCGGTTGAGCCGCTCCTGGAACGTGCCCAGGTGATACTTCACATCGCCGGACCCGCAGTCGCTGGCCTGGAGGCCGTGGAACTGCGCCAGGATGTCTTCGATGGGCTTCCGGCAGATGTTGGCCAGGACATTGAGTCGACCGCGATGGGCCATTCCTATCGGTATCAGTTAGGCTAGGAAAGGTTCATTGTTAAGTGCCCAGAAACCCACCTATTATAATGGACTCCACGCCCGCCTTGGTGGACCTATCCACCACCTCCTTGATGACGGGTATCAGGATGTCGCATCCCTCCAACCCGAAGCGCTTCTCCGAACTAAACTTCTTGGCCAGGAAGTTCTCGAAGCCCGTGGACCGGGTCAGTCGCTCCAGGAAGAGCTTCTTCTCCTCCTTGCTGAAGTCGAAGGCACTGGGCTTCTCGAAGCGCTGGCGTATCCAGTTGGTCTTCTTCAGGGAGGTTATCTGCATGTACTCCACCCCAATGTGGCCGCAGTATACGCGCTCCAGGCGGTCCAGGATCTCCCTAAAGGCGAGAGGGTGACTCATCATGGAGCTGGTCTTCCCCTGAAACTCACCTGAGCGTCAGGAACTGCTCGTCGCCACCGATCATCGTGGAGGAGGGCAGCTTGAACACCGTGTCGACATCGTCTGCAGAGAGAGGAAGGAATGAGGATGGAATGAGGAAGGGATGAGGAAGGAATGAGCAAGGAATGAGGAAGGCATGAGGAAGGCATGAGGAAGGCATGAGGAAGGCATGAGGAAGGCATGAGGAAGTAATGAGGAAGGAATGAGCAAGGAATGAGGAAGGAATGAGGAAGGAATGAGGCAAGGCAGTCGCAACTGCTCACTGCTCACCAAATATGTAAGAGAAGTGCTGCCGGAGCACCTCCCTGGCCGCTTGCCGCTGGGTGCCGTCCACGGAGGAAGTCTTCAAGGGTCCCACGATCCCCAGGGGATCCAGATCGGCGGCCAGGTGACCGCGCAGCTGGTAGGCCCGGATGATGGCCTGCACCGTGTGATGGTCGTCGATGTTCTTCCAGTCGGCGGGAGGCGCCGCCGGAGCAGGACTCCCGCCACCAGAGGCAGTCGACTCCTGCTTGCGAGCCTTTCCCTGTGTCCTGTCCAGCGCTGGGCGCTTCCTGTGCTTCTTGACGTGTAATGCCTCCACCGAAAGCTTATTAAAAGGCGACCGCTCATCCCCGCTGAAGTACGCATCCCAGGACTAGAGAATGGTCACAATGGGAGGTTGGCTTATACTGGCTAGGACTCACCTCATCCACGGACTTGGGGTTGCGCTGCCACCTGCTGTACAGGTCCTCGATGTAGGCGGCACTGCAACCACTGGCAAAAGAGTCCAGGTCGTGGGTTCTGCTCAGAGGAAGCCCCGTCTGCAGACAGCGGCGGATCCAAGCGGTTCCAAAGTTCTTTCTCAACAAAACGAGGCACGTCAAATGGCTTTTGTTCATGTTCGGCGATAAACTGTTGTAAAACGCGTAGAATTTTGAAAAAAAAAAATAGTAACTTACAAAATTCAAAGAGGACTTTAACGTTAAAAACAAACTTTGAAGAGTCAAGTCAGAAAAGGCCAGACATGCTGCGATGGGACGTCGTAGACACACTTCAAGGATCACTGGAGGGATTACTGGAGGGAGGCTTCTTGGTGGTGCTTTTTTCGCTGACATTGCCAAGGGGGAATGGGAGTGTTTCAGTTGACTTCGTACTTGGATTTCCAGTTCCTTGAGCTTTATCCTGACAGATCAAGGCCTTATCTTCGTTCTGGGAGCTCTTTTCAGGCTGATCTCTAAGCGATATCTCTTCCGAAGGCACTTTTCCCAGATTCAAGGCTTCACTATCGCTCCAAAGCTGAACTCTCTTCACTCTCTCCTGGTGTGTGGGATCGGTCCAGGCCATATTTATGGTGGCATTGTCCAGATCGTCAATGAGTGCCTCTAGGCTTTCATAGGTCCTACTTTTGGGGTTTGGACTGGGATCTTCTTCCGAGTAGTTCAAGGTGTAATTGTCTTTGTCAATATGTGATTTTCTAGCTAGATCTTGACCTGGTTGCGGCTTCTCCTGATAACCTATAGTTTCAGGTTTTGTTATCAACTTGTTTTCCTTCGAAATGTCCTGGACTCCACCGCGTCTCAGCTTGGCTTGCTTAGATTTCTCTCTGTTCCGCTGCTCCTCGTAGTAGCTCTTAAAGTTAAAGGTGGCAAATCTGAGCCTTTTCCTGGAACGTGCTTTAGATCGCCTCTTAAGACTGCTTTTAGATCCGGGAATCTGTGGCGCTCTACGGAGAGTTGCTTGCCTCCGAAACTTGGCGAATTTATAATGCAACCAGTATCTAGGAGCCCTTCTAGTCCTGCGGAGTGAGACGTTTAGGTTACCCTTGGCTGGCTTTTCGGGCTCCCTTGGGGTCTTCTCCTGGGACATGCCCCTGGTCATCTCCTTGGACTTTTTGCTCATCAAGCCTCTGGCTGGTAAGACTGAACCCATCTTGGGCGGTTGAGGGAGGCTCTCCCCTGGTCCGGACGTGACATTAGAATCAGTCTTCTCAATGGGAGTGCTGTTGCGACTGGGAGTTGCTTTGTTCTCCACAAGGTCCCCAAAGAATCGCTGCCAGGTCTTCAATAATAATTCTTATACTAAGGATATATAATGACAAAATCTCCCTTTACTTACTCCATGAATCGAATTCCGATCCTTTAGCCACTGGGAAAACAGGTGCTCCACTTGCAGACCCTTTGAGGCACTCGGGAACCCATCCGTATTGAGTTCTAGGCCCGATTCCGATTCGAAGAGCCCAATTCGTCCTGGTCTCTGTCCGGTAGATCCCTTGGGTGATGTTGAGGCCGAGCTCTGGCGTTGGATTCGGTGCGAGGATAGCTTTTGGAAAATGCGAGCGGTGGACCACGTCATTTTAATGAAAAAATACTCAATTTCGCGATTTATATGCCGAATCAATAATTTTAAGATGGTCGCCTCGAAAAACGAGAATTTTCAGTACAACATTTCTACAAAAGACAGTGTTCGCCTGGCTAAATGGCAATCCTCAGTAAGATAGCTGCAGAGCTGCAGTCCGAATTCTGGAAAGATGTTGCTGGATAGGCCATGGATTCTGGAGAACCGAACAAAGGTAAGAAATTAACTTATAAAAGCCAATCTTGATGCCCGGCGCGTGGAATTTATCTGAGCAAGAAAAAAATAACAGAGTGCTGTTAAGCATCGAACTGTGCTGCCAAGCGCAAACACAACAGCGGCACAACAGTTGGGTTTCTGTAATCAGATATTATTTTGATTATTTTTCGATCCGAAAAAGACAAAAGCTTCGATAAGTTAACCTGGGATCCCGGGTGCTCAAGTACGGACTGGGGGGCTCCAAAATTGAATTTTATCAGTTTTTCTTTATACCTTACAGCGACTTGGGTACTGGGTATCTCAAAGTCGGGCACACTAGACTGTAGCTTTCTTACTTGTTTATTTCTTAAGAAGTAGGCCGTTATAAAATATTATATTATGAAGTAGGCCTTTCAAAGGCTGTACAACGTATACTAACTAACATCAAAATAAGTTAATCAGTTGAGTTGTAGCTTTCGTACAAGTCGTGTGGGATTTCTTCTTTGTAAGTTTTGTTTTTCTCCTAAAAAAAGGTAATGAATGGACCTTAATCTTGAAAAAATCTTACTTTCTGTAATTTTTTTAGTTATTCGCAAGAATCCTTCTTTGGCGAACAGCAAATAAGCTCACTCGACTTTCTTAAAGGAACTCGAAACTGTAAGTTCCAAGTTTTTTTTTCAAACTAGTCTGCGTCCGTTTAAAATTCGCAACTTTAACATTCGAGTCAAATAAGTGGCAATAATGGATGTGAAAATGTAAGTGAAGGTCCAATTTAACTTATTTTATGATTCTTACTCTCCAATATTCACTTTCAGCAAAATCTGTCGCACTTGCTTGGGAGCTTCACCGGAAATGACCAATATTTTTGAAAAAGCACCCGGTCTTGAGATCTCCATCGCAGATCTGATCGCCCAATACGCGTGGACTGAGATTTCAAAGGAGGAATCCTTACCCGAAAACATCTGCCAGACTTGTTTGCAGATCCTCCTTGAGTTGAAGAAGGATAAGGATAAGGATCCCTTCAATGTCAAGGATAGTTGTGATGCTCTTAGGAAACCGCACAAGTGTACCGAATGCCCAAGAGCTTATGTCCACAAATATGAGCTAAGGATTCACATGATAACCCACACGGGAGAACGACCACACACATGTCCTCAGTGTGGCAGGAGGTTTGGCCATAAATGCTCCCTCCGGAGGCACATCCTAGGTCACTCGGGGGAGCGACCGCACCGGTGTCCCCTCTGCCCCAAGGCCTGTTCGCACAAACATGATCTAAAGACGCACATGAGAACTCACACTGGGGAACGACCTCACAAGTGCGCCGAATGTGCGAAGGCATTTTCCCATAAATGTACTCTCAATAAACACCTGACAACACACTACAAGGAGCGACCGTATCAGTGTACCCTCTGTCCGAAAGCGTTTTCCGTGAAAAACTATCTACAGAAACACATGAAAGTTCATTTGCGAAAGGGAGAGTGCGAAGAAGAAAAGCCAGGGGAAACAGCAGATCTCACAAAGAATAAGGAACACAAGTCTGGGGAAGCAGTTGATGTTTTAAAAAAGAATGAAGAACACAAATCTGGGGAAGCAGCCGAAGCTCTCAAAAAGAATGAAGAAAAGACTGACCAAGCAGCCGAAGATCTCACCAAGAATGCTTAAATAAATAAATTTAAAGATCTTTTTATTATTTTTGTTTTCTATGGGGTAACGGTTACCTGGCAGGCAGTTATTTCAAATTTTCAGTGTTGGCAAACGACAAATGCAGTGTTGTAAGACTGGTGGCATTTTTTAATTGATCCAAAACGGTCACACTGGCTTGAAAACTAATAAAGTACAATTCGTAAATTTGTTTAGTTTTCTTTGGTAAATAAGCCCACGAGACTTGCAGGAGGCGTCACCATGAACCAGTTTCACACGCCCTCCTTCGGAGACGAGGTCTTCGAGCTGAATGACACGCCGGCGGAGAGTCCCAGCCAAGCAGTAAGTACGAGTGCTACGGCGAGCACTGGAGGAAGCCAACAAATCCGATTCGATCTGTTTTGGAGTTTCGGAATTGGCAGCAACAGTTTATACAGCCGACCGCCCACACTAATTGCCGTGCATCGATGGTCGTAATGGTTTTATAATGAACGAGAGATCGGAATCACGCCGAGCAATAGCGTTTGTTTTGGCGACCAGCTGGGGCCCCCTCTCCGGCTAGGGGGTTATCGTTGGGAGAGCGGGCGCAAACGCCGCGTCAGCTTCTTATCAGGAAACGGCACGCACACCCTCACACACTATCAGCAGAGACAGAGGCAGAGGCGGCGGCAGGGGACAGGTTACCACACACAGCACACTCCCCCGCCAGCCCGCTCGCCTCATCCAAGTGGGCTGGGCTTGGGCAAACGATTTGTAGCATTAGTTTAGTTGTTCACTCTGTGATTGGGACTGCGCGTCAGATGAAGAAGTTTCTAGTGAGCTTCCTGCTTCCAGGCTAGGTGGAAACGTAGCCCTTGCTAACCCTGCTTTTGTTCTCTCTCTCTCTCTTTGCAGTCGCGCAGAATGCTTAGCCTGGATCACTCCACGTTGAACGACGACGACGACGAGGATGAGTACGACACATATGGCGGTGGCGGCCAGAGCTTAATGGCCCAGCAGGAGCAGCACCAGCAGCAGCAGCAGCAGCAGATGATGATTCCCCAGCAGCAGGCACAGGCACAGGCTCCTCCCAAGCCCTTGGCCCCCTTTGCCTTGTTCTTCCGCGACACTGTGACGGCCATCAAGCAGCAGAACCCCGCCTGCTCCCTGGAGCAAATGCAGGTGATCGTACAGACCATGTGGGACTCCCTGGATGAGACACAGAAGAGCGTGTATAGCCAGCGGCACGAGCAGGAGAAGCGGGACTATATGCGTCTGATACGGGATTATCGCCAGCAGCTGTCCGAAACGGAGGCCACGTCGGAGCTAGAAGCGCCAGCTGCTCCAGTTGTGGCCCCCGCTCTCGTCACACCCAAGGCGGTGCCCGAGCAGCCGCTGATGGAAGAGCCACAGCAGCAGCCGCCGCCCGACCAGATCCAGCTGCTCAGCGAGGCGGCCAGGGTGCAGAAGTGCACGCGGGAGCAGTGCACGAAGCCGGCCATCATCAACCCGGACTGGGAGGACGAGTACTGCAGCAACGAGTGCGTCGTCATCCACTGTCGCAACGTGTTCAACGAGTGGGCGCTCTCGCTGAAGACAGCGCCCTCGTAGCAGCTCCCTCCGCCGCGTAGGCTAAGTCTAGACTCTAGGTTCTAACTGTTACTCGTCGTATATTGCCCGGGAATATACGAACAGCTAATGCGAGTTATGATTATAATAATTAGTGTAGTAGTCCCAGTTTCGGTTGTAACTAGCATTTGTATGGAAGCGGCAGCCACGCTTTGTATGATATTTTAATTAATAATAGATCACAGCACACAACAGACAACGGACAGAACGCAATAAAAAGGGCCAACGAATTTCATTGAAAAGTATAGCTTGCTCTTTGTTGTTATCAGGGGGATACATGGGGCCCTGTATCTATGTAGGTAGAACCCTATAATTGGGGCAGAACGGTGTATACAGTTATACCATAGATGCCGAAGGGCCATACGTTTGTTTTGCAATATGCAAACTACTTTTAAGCTGGCAACCACCTGGAAAAAAATGGTTGAAAAAGTTAAAATTTGACCAATATTCCTTAAACTTTTAATAAATTTACTTTAATATTGAGTGGGATGACCTTTCTGCTTAAGAACAGCGGAGCAACGCTTTGGCATTGAATCCACAAAACGTGCGCACTGTTGAGGGGTGATTTTCTTCCACTCTTCTTCCAAAATTCGCCACAAATCGTTTTTATTTGCTGGCTTTTTTCGGCCAACGACTTGTTTAAGAATTCCCCACAAGTTCTTTATAGGGTTCAAGTCGGGGCTATGCGGTGGCCATTGCAAAACATTGATTGCCTCTTGGTTAAGCCACGACTTGACTATCTTGCTGGTGTGTTTCGGGTCGTTGTCCTGTTGAAATATCCAGGCAAGTGGCAAATTATCGGCATATTCTCCAGATAAATTGTTAATAAGGATGTCCCTGTACATTTCGCCGTTCATAATGCCTTCTACCTTCACTAGGGGACCCACGCCCGATGCGGTGAAACAGCCCCAGACCATAATCGAATGTTTAACGGTCTTCGTGTATTTGGGCTCCAATTGTTTGTTGGGAGGACGTCGTACATATGGTTTACCATCACTCCCAAAGACATTAAACTTGGATTCGTCGCTCCAAACAATCATGTTCCAAAAATTGGGACCTTTTTGAATATGCTCTCTGGCGAATTGAAGGCGTTTTTTTTGGGCAATGCGTCCATTTAACCCAAATTCATTTAGCCGTCTTCTTATGGTCTGAGCTGACACATTTACGCCATAATCTGCCACCATTTGACCTCTGATTTGCGTCGAAGTCAAGAACGGATCGGCTTTACTGATTTTGGCAATCCGTTTATCGTCGTTTAAAGTGGTTTTTCTGGGCTTTTCACGTGGAATATTTTCCCAGGTGCCATGTTTCTTATAAAATGCAATGGCATTTCTGACTTTGCCACGCGAAAAATGTAAAGTCTTACAAATTTGTAGAATACTTGTGTTTTTTTCGTAATATTTCCATATTAGCTTTCTTTCGGCCGGATTTGTATTTTTATTTTTAGCCATAGCGGTCAAATTGTGTTGTATTAGTATTAGTATTTTAGTTTAGAAAATAACTAGCACAACTTTCCCGGAAAAAACACAAGTTTGACGATTCTAGCTCAAGGTGGCTTAAGTATATGAGCAGAGCGCAATACTCCTTTTTGACATTTACTCAATTTATTGGGAACCCCCGAATTCCTGCTTGTCATTTCTTAGAACAGTGTTGCAAAATGTCAGGTCGAAATAGATATGTTCAAACAAGTTATTAAGAAAACAGTTTATGGTAGTGACAGTGGCTAAAGTCTATGTATATACCAACTTATAATTTATCATCCACAAAATCCCCTGTAGTAAAACTCCCTCCTTTTATATGGTAACTTTTAATAAATACACATTTATTACTTCTTGCACTTCGTTATCAATATATCAATGCCTTTGCTTACAAAACTCTCCTTCGCTCGCCGCGTTCTATTATTTATATTAACCAAATATAATAATTAAAATGTATAAATTAACCGTTCTAAATAATATAATAGAAGGTATATGTGTAAAAGAGACGTTTCCTTGGTTGCCTTGCTGAAGTAATGCGCCATTGTTACGATTACGATTAAAAGTACGAGTTAAATAAACAGTATAAAAAGAGTTCAAGCCTAAAAGGTTAGGAGGGAGAGCGTGGAGGAGACCTTAAATGCAGCCTGCAAAGCGCATAAAGCATTGCTGGATCGCTGGATCGTACTTTGAGTAGAGAGCTGGTTTCTTAGGGGGTTATAAGCACTTGTCGCTGCTCGAATTTAAATGTTTAAACACAAAGCGCACTCTAAATAATATCACCAAATACTTGTTTTCCTTTTTTTTTAGCAGTTTTTTCTTCTGTCTTATCCATCGCTTCTTGCTGCCTTATCTTTGCCATAAGCTAATGTGTAGCAGATCAATTATTATAAGAATGATCTGGTCACACACGCTCTCTCTCTCGATAGAGCGTAACTCATAGAATACTGTGACCAGATCATACTTATATTAAATGTATAATTACTATGCTCCAAAGTGGCTTGGGTTAGGTTCAACGGCATTAACTTGTTTCTCGGGGATGGAATTGGGGTTTGTTATTAATTATATCTCGGTAGTAGTAACATCTTCGTTATTCTTTAGGGGATTTCATGCTCTAGCTGCAACGGCAGCTGCATATGCATACATATATGCTAGATTATTGACTAGTGTTGCCTTATGGGACGTGGTTGCTGGTTGCTGGATACTCTGGACTCTGGACTCGGGTGTGGGCATCTACTGCGGTTCGGGGCCATATTTGATACGACCTGGAAAGAGGAAAAAGGAGTTAGTAAAGCTGAAAATCCATCCACCTGTAAACACCTCATTTTGTTTCGGATCGAGAAAAAAGAAAAATTAAAAAAATAAAAGCCATCCACCGTTATTATTTTGAAATAAAAGCCAGGGAGTTTACACACCAAAGCTTACTCACCCCTTAATATTGATGCTGTTGCTCATGTTTCCTCTCTGCCTTTGCTTACTCCACAATCTGCAGTTCGCTGATGTCCAGATCGGCGCTGTCCTTGCAGAAGGTGCTCGAGCGCTCCAGCTTGGACTCGACGCGCTCCTTGGGCGCCGGCGCCCCGCCCTCCATCCGGGCATCGATGAGCAGGTCCAGCTTCTGTTTGACCGCCTGGGCTGACTTGTAGGAGCCGTTCGAGAGCCCATTTGTGGTACCATTGGCCACAGCCGTGGTCTTCTTGAGATGCAGCGTATTGGGTCGCCGGGTGGGGATGCTGGAGGGCAGGCTGTTGCGCAGATTGTGCTGCTGCAGCATGCTGGTCACCGCGGAATGTGAGGAGGAGCGCAGCGGGCCGGCCGAGGCGCGCAGGAGCACCCCGCCATCGCCGGCGGGGGCTTCGGTTTGCTTCTGTTGCTGCTGCTGCTGCTGCAGCTTGTTCTTCTCCGCCCGCTTGGCCAGGATCTCACGGGACTTGGCTGAGAGGAAGCTGTGGCGACCCTTGCTGGGTGCCTCTGTCCCGCCCGCTGGCACCGAGATGGAGCGCTGCTTGAAGAGCTCCCGGGTGGAGAGCGTGCTGCTGACCGAGGAGAGGCGACTGGCGGCCGACTTGGTGGTGTGCACGGAACTGGGACTGGAGCCATTGGAGGCCACGGCCGCATTGTGCTGCTGCTTCAGCTGGCGCGTGGACTTGTTGCCCACCGTGGAGCCTCGCTGCGGGGCCTTTACCTTGGGCGCTACATTGGCCTTCCCGTGGCCATTGAGCAGCTGGACTCGGGCCATCTTGGAGCTGCCCGAGAGCGACTCGTGTGAGATCGTTTTGTTGGTGATGACCGAGCTCTTCATGCTCTCTGCCAGCGAGTTCTGGTCGGAGGAGTACCTGTCCTGGGGTCCCCGTGAGCTGCTCTTGGCCCGACGGGCTGGGGAGGCCAGGCTGTCCATGGAGAGGTTGCTGGATTTGTTGCCCAGCCGCGCTCCGTTTTGGACTCGGCGGGCAGCGGGACTCGAGTTCCTTGAGCTGTCGCTGGAGGAGATGTGCAGGTTCTTGGCGGGCGCCTTCCTCCCACCCCCATTGGCGGGTATACTCGAGCTGGTGGCACTGCGAATGGGTCCCGGACCATGGCCATTTGTGGCGACAGGAGCCGCAGGAGCTCTGGCCTTGCGGGGCTCCAGGTAGCGGGGTCGCACCTCGGCCAGTTTGGCTGGAGCCAAAGCCTTAGCTGGGGGAGCAGCCGCCTTGGTTTCCGTTGCTGCGGGAGCAGGCTTCTTGTGCGTCACTGGCGGCGCCTCCGACTGGGTGCGTCGATGGAGGTTCAGGCTGTGGCGCTCCGAGGCAACCTGGGAGCTGGCGCGATGGGGGACATAGGCCCGCGAGTTGGACTTCAGGATTTTGCTTCCTCCCTCCCGCGACTCGTGATTGGCCTGCACTCCTCGCTCCGCAGTCTGCACGTGGCCAGCTCCTGATCCTGCCTCCTGCGTCTGCGTGGCCTTGTACAGCTGCGCCTCCTGAACCTGCGCCCGCTTCGTCTGCGCCTGGATGGCCAGCTTGATCTGCACCAGATCCTGGCTCCTAGAACTCCCTCCAAACGAGAAGGCCTTGCCCACGGGCTTGCCCTGCTGCCGCTTCATGTCCAGCGGCTCGGTGAGGCGGGCCAAAGTCTGAATCTTCTTGCGCAGCTCCAGGTCCATGCGCTGCCAGGCGGTGACCCGCATGGCCCGCGAGCACTGCCGGATGAGGCATTGCTCCACGGCGTACACCAGAGCTCCCACGAGGCGTATGTACTCGGGCTGCCAGTCTAGCTGCTCCTCCTGCAGGCCCTGCAGCTCGCGGGCCAACTCCGACTGGCCCAGGCTGGCGGGCATGTGGATGAGCTTGGCTTGGAGGACTGTATTTAACCGGGTCACGCGCTGGTAGCTCCGGCAGGCCTGCTCTGGCGTCAGCTCGGCAGCCGTGTGGAGAAGGAGGGTCTCCAGGCGGGGTATATGCCGGCTGCGGTCGTGGCCGAGGGACAGGAAGGAGTCGCTAGCGATGAGGCTGGCAAAGTGGTCACCCACATAGGTGTAGGCAGAGTCCAGGATGTCGCGGACGAGCTGCTCGCAGACATGGCCCCAGCGGTAGGCCGAGAGCTGGGCCAGCAGGTGGTCGCAGTCCAGAACCGTGTCCAGCACCGTCTCCGAGGTCTGGCAGGAAAGTAATGGGTTAGAATATTAAGGGAACCCTTCAATGGATTACTCACCAGATAAGCCACAATCTGCTGGCGACACCTGCCCAGAATGTCCGGCGGCAGCTGGGCAAACTGCCGGGTGGGCCACACCTTCAGGTAGTGGCGGCACGTCCAGCGCAGGCACTTCCTGTACAGGTCGTCCAGCGCATGGTTGAGGGCCACCGGGAGCACCTGCAGGATCCCATCGGTGCAGCCAGAGCAGGGCTTGTGGAAGTTGTGGCAGTAGTTCGTCTTCAGCGCATGCGAGGTGACCTCCTTGAGGCCCTCCAAACCCAGCAGATCAGCCAAAGCGGCCAGCTCCATCAGGCTAATCCCGTCCGGGGGATGCGAGGCCCCCGAGTAGATGTGGCACAGGGCAAAGTGCACCGCCGCATAGGAGTAGCCCTGCAGGGAGACCACGCTCTGGGCCCCATGCCCCGCCAGCATGGCGGCAAAGTACTGGCAGCGGGAGCGCAGGATGCACTTGTGTGCGCGAATCCTTCGACCGTGCACCTCCACCAGCATATCGGTGGCTATCTCCTGCAGGAACATCTTGAGCAGGTCCTCGCCCAGGCGTCGGGGCTGCCGGCAGCTCAGCGAGGACTCGTCCATGCCCGATCGGCTGAAGCTGGAGGCGAGACTGGAGTCCGCACTGAGATCCGTTTGGATGTAGTCCACCTGCTGCTGCTGCTCCTGGGTCATGTCGCTGGGCAGGGAGTTGGAGAACTCCTTGGAGAAGTTCGGGAAGAGGCGCGAGAGGCTGCGGATGTTGTCCACCGAGTTGGTGAAGTTCTGGAGCGTGTTGCCCGTGGACCGGGTCATGGCCCAAGAGTGCGGACGCGCCCGGTTCTCGTCCCGGTAGAGCCGCTGGCCCAGCTGCGAGCTGCGGTGGTTGTTGCCCACGCTCTTGCTCATCGAGTCCGGCGACTGCAGGTCGTGCTTCACCGGCTTGTCCATATCCGAGAGCTTCACAAAGCTGGAGGGGATCTGGGAGGGTTGCTGCTGCTGGGAGGGCTGCTGCTGGGAGGGCTGCTGCTCACCTTGCTCGTTGACCGTCTCCAGCAGCTGCTTCTGCTTCTCGATGGTAGCGTGCAGGGACTCCATGGTGTGGCCATTGCTGAGGGTTACAGTGACCTGCTTCTTGGGCGAGGCCGTTTCCTTGGCCTCGATGATCGTCTCCATGACGCTGCTGGTGCGATTGGAGCTGCTGCTCGTGAGCTGCAGGGACACGGGCAGGGCCACCATTTCGGAAGCCTGCTCCTTGGCCAGCTGCTCGTCCTGCTGGAAGGTGAGATCATCCGTGTCCGTGTTCGAGGCGGGCGACATGTCCTTGGAGAGCAGGCCCTCGGTGACCGAGGCCAGGCTCGACTTGTCGTATGTTTCGTTGAGCTGCACATCCCTGCGCCGCTTCTTGATTCTGCCCTGCTGCTGCGCCTGGCCCTGCTCCTCCTCCGAGCAACTGCTCAGGCCTGGATTGGAGCCACTGAAGTCCTCGTACGGGGAGACAGAGCTGTCGATGGAGAGGGAGGAGGCCTTGGATATAATGGGCAGCTTGTCAATGATGCTCATCAGGCCCGACCCGGACGACTCTGTTCCTCCATTTGCTGTCAGGCTGATGGAGCGCTTGCACTCCCCGCCCGCTCCTGGTCCGGATCCATTGTTGCTGCCCCAGCTGTGCCGCTTGGCGGGATCGCTCTGCTGGCGCTGCTGCTGGGAGAGGCGACGCAGGGCAGCCACTGTTAGAGGCGGCTCCAGGTTGCACCTGTAGTCCAGGGACTTGCTCTCACCCGAAGGAGCCACCTCCTTCTGGTTGGCACTCTTGGCCATTAATGTTTCCGTGGAACTGGCGCTGGACTTCATCACCTCGGCTTCGCCTCCCCTGCGCTGGGGAGGAGTGGCGGAGGAGGAGCTCAGGGAGCTGGACAGACGCTGGGCCAGACTCAGGGGTTCCTTGCGGCCGTTCGAGCGCGGCGTCTTCTGCTCCCCAAAGTCTATGAACATGCTGAAGATGTTCTTGGGCTCCGGCTTGGGCTCCTCCCTGGCCTGGGCCAGCTCTCGCTCCTTCCGCTCCTGCTCCTCCTGCCGGCCGCCCTGCGAGAGATCCACAAAGAATCCCGCCGACTTTGGCGCCGTGTACGACTTGCTGAGCTGCGAAAGAGGAGCCACGGCCACTGGCTTGGCTGCTGGCTGCTCCTGAGGCTTCCTGTCCATGTCATCCAGGGATACGTAAAAGCCACAGCCGCTCTTGTGCGAGCTGTTCGAGTCGGAGCGCTCCCGGAAGCTGGAGGTGGTGCTGCTGGTGCTGCGCCGCCTCTCCGGCCGGCAGTCGCTCATGTCCACCACCCAGGAGGCTATGCCGGAGACGGGCTTCCGCTTGACGCGCATCTCCACGCCGGCCAGCTCCGGATCCTCGGCCAGGTCCCCCTCGTCGTCGTCGTCCTCATCCGCCAGCGGGCGAGTGGGCGCAAAGTCCAGGGACACAAAGCCCCCAGACACAATGGGACAGGTGTCCGTGCGCCTCTTGATGCTGGGACTCTCGCACTGCTTCTCCCGGAAGTCCTCGATGGAGGCGCCTCCGGAGACAATGGGATTGGCCTCGTCGAACTTGGAGCTGCGCTTGGGTGTCCGGGGCAGGGGCAGCGGCGAGTCGGTGGCATCGCTGCAGTAGGCTCCCGAATCCCGGTGATGGGAGAGCGAGGAAGACAGCGTGTAATCCCGGTGGATCGAAGAGTTGTTGCTCCCCACGGACGCCGATGGCTCGATGTGCACCATGGAGTTGTGCGGCGTGGAAGCGGAGGCCGAGGCGGTGGCCTGGTGGCTCCTGCCCTGCTCCGACCACACCAGACTCGGAGCCGGACTGCTGGAGGAGTAGTCCGTGGTGTAGCTGAGATCGGGATGGTGCTGGAGCTGGTGGTGCGTGAACTTGGGGCTGCTGCCCAGCGGATGCACGCTAAAGTGCTGGGCATTGTGCTGGAAGCTGTAGGGGACGGCCATCGGAGCCGCCGGTCGCTCCTCTGCGGGCTCCTCCTCCTCGTTAGGCTGCTCCTCTCGCTCCTGACTCTGCCGTCCGGCTTTGCACCTGGCAAAGGCCTTGTGGAATTGCTCCAGCTGCTGCGTGGGCGAGGGCTCTGACTCCGCCTCGTGGTGCTCCTCCTCTTGAGCCTCCGCCTCTGGCTCCTCCTGAGCATGCCCATCGAGGCTTGGAAAGGACAGCACCTCATCCTCGTCCCTCAGTGAGGAGGCGTCTATGAAGCACGCACTGGTGCCGGAGGTGGACAGCGGCTGATCCCGCTTCTCCAGATCCCGCAGCAGGCAGCTGGCGGTGATGCCCTTGAACACGGAGGGCGTTGTCTCTGTGTTCTCTTCGGGCTCCTCCTCGGGCGCTAGTACTGTAGTGGCTGCCGGATACATGGACTCCCAGGAGCCAGTCTCCGTGGACACCGTTGAGGTCTCCATGCACACAATCTCCTCGTTCTGGCGCTGCTTTTCCTCCTTGGAGGGTGGCTTCACCTTGCCCGAGCCCTCGTAGATCTTGTTGTCCACGGTGGAGCCACTGCCCGAGGGCAGGACGTCTACGACGGCGGCTCCATTGCAGCCGGGACTGGAGATGGGTGAGAAAGTGTCGCGCTCCTCACCCAAATCCAGTTCGCAGGTCTTGGCTGATCCGGAGCCGGAGCCCGATCCCGAGCCGGAAGTGGAGCCAGGTTGGTGCTCCTGCGGGTGGGGTGCTGCACCTGCCTTGCCAGCCGCTGCCGCCGCCGCGCGACGTATATCCTCGCTGTACTGGGGCGCCGAGGAGGACGAGGACGAGGAGGAGCAGGCGGAGGGACTGCAGGCGCTGCTGCCACTGCTGCTGTTGGTGAGATTCGAGTAGTTCGAGTGGTTTGGGGAACTGGCGTCCACCTGCTGGTCCAGCGAGCGGCCGGTGACCAGGACGGGTGCCTGTTCCGGCGACAAGGGCGATGCATCCATTGCGGGGGGGAAAAGAGGGTTCCACGAGTGGAGTGAGAGTGGAGAGTGGAGTGAGTGGCTTCACTCAACTCATCGACGCTTTCCGGTCGGGGCCCAAGCAAGCCTGGTTATGCTTCGCTGCCTGCTGAATGCCAAGTGGTTCTCCGCCTCCTTTTTGTTTCCACTTTTTGCCCTTTTGCTGTTTTTGCAGTTCTTTTTTTTGTTTTGTTTTTTTTTTGTCTAGGGCCACATGCTGATGACGGCCCCGCCCCCCTGCCCCGCTGCAGCTGCCAACTGTCAAATTGTCAACTGTCAGCGCGTGTTGGCAACTACAAACAGCAGCGGGCTGTGAAATCGATACTCAAGAGTGTTAAGTGGACGACGGCTTGGAGATCTCTCTCTTGAGCTTACTCCTTTTGCATGCTCACTCTCTTGAGTTTCTTTTATGCTGCTTACACTGCTTTGCACATTCCACCTTAATACAAGCACTGCTTGCTGTCTGTTCAGTGTGTTCTTGTAGTTCCTAGCTTAAAGCTTACTGTTTGCTTATAGTAGATCCTTTCATGCATTCAACTGCTTACTTTACCCTTGAGTCAATTTAAGCACTGCTTACTTGCTCTTGAGTAGCTTCTTAGTAGATCCTTTTGTTCTCTTGAGCTTATTTTCTGCAACTGCTTGCTCCTGGTGATAGTTTTCTGTTCCTGAACTGCTTTACTCTTCTTCTTTTCCCTTGCTCTTGAATATCTGACAATGCTAATGAGTGCCGGGGACTGCTATCTCCCTCCAGCTCGCTGTTTTCGTTGTTAGTAGATTTATTCGTTTTCCCTTTCTGCATGTGCAACGTCGCTATTATTTCGTTTTCTTGCTTGTGTTTGTTTTTGTTTTTGTTGGTTTTTTTCTGCTGCGTCTGCTAAAGTTCACACTGCTTCTTCTGTAGCTTCGCTATCTTGGCGTTGTTTGTTGTTGTTTTTATTGTGTTACTGCTGCTGCTGCTGCTGATTTATCGCCAATTGTGCCAATTGTTGAGACTCCACTGTTGCTGTTGTTGTTGCACAATTAAGCTGCAAAAAAAGCAGAGAGAGAGAAAACATGAATTACTTCACACGGAACCGAGGCAACAACTACAAATAAATACACACTGACACACACATGGGAAAAAGGCAAAAATTATTGTATTTGCTTATTTTTTTAATTTTTGCAGTGCTTTTAACTGCAGTTAACTTTTAAATTTCATGTGCTGGCAATTATTTAAAACTTAAGTCTCATTAAGCATTAAGTCGAGGCATGCGAGACAGGAAATGAATATAATTCAATGATAAATGACAGTCGTGTGTCATCTTTCTTAACAATTATTTTTTGGCAACTGTCAGAACTCGATTGGAAACGATAACAAGGGAAGAGTATACGTAAAACCATGATACAATAATTTAATGTGGTCTCATCAGCTTTCACGAGGACGATACATTTTTAGCTCTCAGGGAGATTTGCTAGAAAGAGAGAGCAGGGCAGTCTGCAGTTTCACAAGGGAAGAGGATCGAAGAGGAAAAGGAAGAAAGAGGAACCACTAGTTGAGAGCCAGAACTCGTTGGGAATTATAGTGCGTAAATGCGTAGTGCGTAAATACTGGAGAGTATGCAGTCAGTCAGCTTTCACTCTCTCCGTTCTGAGAGAGACATGTTAGAAAGGACAAGCACTGTCAAAAATATAAAGAGGACAGCTCTCTCGATGCGACTACCTTATATAATTCTATCATGCATAGAACAATAGAAGTTTATCGAACAATATCGAAGCTAGAACCGATTGCTAACGGTAGCTATTCGATGTTATCGTCCTTAAAGGATTGTCTATCGAACAGTATCGCAGGTATTGCAATTTAATTCTCATAAATCTTACTTGGGTATTATTCTATTATATTCGAGGAATCGAGAAACGAATTCAAGTTTAGCGTTAACCACACAGTGAGTTTACAAATTTAAAATTAATATTCAATTAGATTTTAAGAATCAAAGAAATATAAATCAAATATTTCAAATATAATTATTATTAGTACACCTCTTTTATTAATAGTTCTCACACAATTACTTTCTATCCATTAATACTTGATGAATTTCCAAATAAACTTGTATAATGTATGTTTTCAATTAAAGTAAGTAAATCAGAACAATTTTTATGTTTTGAAATTCCATGAATCTATGTACAATGTACATAGGAATTCTTTCCAATAAATTTCAATTTCCATGAGTTCCCATTACATGTTCTGCTAATAAATCAAACACTGGCATTGAATGATGACTGACAGTTCAGAAAAATAAGAAATTAAATTACATCTAGTCCAATTGAAGTCAGATATCAAATTACACTTTTGTTCTCAGGCTTATTTTGGAGAATTAAGAAAATATGCTCCCCAAAAATGTATGCAACTCCAACCGAAAAAATTATTACCCATGAGGCTCAATCTATTAAAGATGGATAAACAAAAATTTCAGTAAATTAAGTTATTTATTTCCAGATAAAACTGATGAACAACAATTCGTTTAAATACAGAAACCCAAATGACGTCAATGCGTCGCACCCCCCGGAACCCAAATCGTTGCCAGTTGGCAGCTCCCAGCTTTACCCATCGGATATGGCACCTCCTCAACCACCCACCGCCCTTTGGAACACCCGAAACCAACCCCCAGTAACCGCATTCTACAATAGCAAAAGCTTGACCCTCGGCTTTGTTGCTTCCCCTGTTGGATGGGACCCGGCAAACATATAGAATTTCAATTCCATTCCAATTTGTTATCTCGGAAGCAAGTGCACATGCAAAACCGATGGCGCTGCGTTTGAAATTCGATACTGGGAAGCGGGAGAATATATCGAGGGCCAAGTGGAATTAGTCGAGTAAAAACCTCCAAACTCAAAAGGCTCTCGCTGACTGTTTACACAGTTTGGGAAAACGCCTTGGGACCCTGTGGCCGCGAGCAAAGTTGAGGATTTCAGCGAACTTACGCGCAAACAATAAATATAATACAAGATGTTTGCCCAGCAAATATTGGCACAGTTCAGCGAGCGAGTTGACAAAAAGGTGAGGTTTATTTATGGGAAATAAAACAGGCTTTTTATGACACCTTCATAAAGGTTTATACCAGTGGTCGGCACGGCCCTATCCCGCGGGATAGGATTTTTCTCAGTCGGCGTCGCTGCCGCTCACGCATAGTATGCACAAAAGAGAACAGAAGAATCAGTGAAGACTAATTGTAATTATGTGTCTAAATTTAGATTTTTTTAGCGTTAAATAGCTAGTTTTTAGGTTATAGCTAATTTTGTTGCCATATAACAATATATTTTAGCTGTTTTTTTTCTCATATCTAGCCATAGTGTTCGATGTTCACTCATACAAATACAATGTTGGCATTTGACTGTAGTGGTGCGGACCCCTGGTTTATACACTCTGGGCATGGGAAGTTATTAATACTTAAAATCAGTTTTAGCAAGAAACAGCTCTGGGGAACTCACTTTTCGTTTTTATATAAATTAAGTTTACTTTTGAATTACTGAATAACTTCTTTCACCTTTTAAAGTTTTCTATATACTCTATATATTATTATTCCCCGTAAGTGTCAGAGAAATATGCCAGATTATTGTAAACAAGGAAAATCTCTTAGGCACGAATAAATTGCACAATTTATCAGTATATATTATATATCTATTCCATACTCGTAATATTCTCCGATCTAATTTGCATACAAAGGCTAGAAACAAATCGCTGAACATGAAAATTAATAAGCTACGTACACTATCTTGTATCTCTCTACCTCGATCGAGCGGTTAATCATGCAAATCGTGTCTGTCTGGTAAACAAACAAAGGGACTTGACTCTCGCATATAGTAACATAGAATCTATAGTAAATCAATCTGCGGACAAAGATCGATCGCTGGCTCGCTTTCGGTCTGTTACAGATCTGCGCTGCCAGATCGTATCTTCAGCAGCTCCGAATTCGAAGTTGGGCCGAAACAAAGGCATTTGCCAACCGGACTGGAAACAAAGGCCAGGCCACCGCGCAAACAGTTGCAATATCCAGCGGATAAACACACGGCAATTATGTAATTTATGGCTCACTCCGCACCATAATCAGCAGAAGGAAAACGGAAAAATAAAAATAAATTCACTTGTAACTCGATAATTGCACGTTCTGTGGCCCGGTATGACTTCATCTACAAGCTGAGGAATCCATGCATAATATTCCATATATGGCCAATGCTGATTTACTTAATATTCCACACGAAATTTATGTAATTAAATGGCTAATGGTACACTTTAAACATTAAACGATAGCCATTGAGGTATGACTTTAAAATCATAGCTCTTACAAGGCGGAAATCTATAAAAGATTTCCCTAATGGAGGGGAAAACGTTTTAATAGTAAAGCCAAGTCAAGGTTGGTAGAGATTTAATGGGTTTCAAACAACAATTAATACCTCTTTTAAATATAAAATTACTTATTAATTGCTTTTATTATTACTTGCTTTAACAACTCTTTTCTTGTTATCTGAACATTTAAAAATAGTTTCTATATGGAACTCGATTGCCAAGCCCTTTAGTAATAATTTCAAGGAAAATCTAAAATGGAAACCCTCGTTTATGGCAAGTGTTTATTGGCCTGAGATATTCACCAAGGTATGCCCAAACATTTATGCAATCCCCTATTGTAAATTATCGAGAACCGCCCCCTCACACTCATCTCGTGCTCAGTGAACCTGGCGTTACTTGGCACCCGTGAAACACTGGCGTTTCTATAGGCGATTTTCCTACTATAAGCCCATTTATCGCAGGCAGATACCAAACAAAGGTCGCCATGAGTAATCCAAGGCCCAGAACAACGCCAACCAGCCACTAGACAGACGAGGGACCCAGTCCAAACAAGATATAAGCTGTCGATAGAGCGAATAAAATAAAATAAAACGATCAAGAGACGTCGCTCCTCGCTGATTTGAATCTGTTGCCAAATATGGGCGCAACAAGTTGACGATGACGACAAGTTTCGCGATGATGACGACCCGGAGCCAAAGGAGAAATCTGAAGCCAAGCCAATATGAGCATGTAAATTTTATAGATTGTATAAGAGAGGTGTTCTGCTGGAAATGGAAAATGTACGAAAGCCAAACAATGCCTCGCACCAGGAAGTGTGGGCAGAAATTCTGAAGTTTAAAGTCAAAACACGAGAAGACTGTCGGATTTAATTGGCCCCCGGGGCCCCCAAGAATTAGTGGGGAGAGAGCTTTCGATATTTTTATAAGCGAAAGTGGGGAGGTAAGAAGTTTATGGGTAATGGGTATTAAGAAGTTGTGTTGTGATGGATAGAAATTTAATATTTGTTCATTAAAAAAGTCTAACCTTAAGTTTAAGAGTAAGGAAGTGTGTCTATCCTTGAATTATAATGGATAAATATTAACTAAGATTTTGTAAAAGTCAAGGTTTTATCTAAGAGACATTTAAAAAAATAATATCCATTATAAATGATGTTTATTTGTATTTATTTGTATTTATAATATTACAATTTATTTAATATAACTTATATCCATCAAAATTATCTAAGTTTCTGGCTCCGTATTTATTTTATTTGATTTATTAAGGTGAAATACTTTCAGTATATAACCTCCTTTTATCGGACAACCTTAGAACTCGAAGATATCTTGATTTATTTAGCAGACAAAGTAGACTCTTCTATAGACAATTTAATTTATAGAAACCTAAATTATTTCCTTTATTCCTCCACCTATTGAAATATTCTTTTCTGTTTTGTTTATATTTTATTTACTAGAAACAAAGCGTCAGTCGTCGTCGGAGCCCGGGGAGTGTGTGTCGTGAATGTCAATGGCTCTGCGTTCCCAGCCACCGTCCACATCCAAGCCAACCACCCGAAACCAGTCGCCGTCGCCCGAGTGGATCCCATGGCGGCGGAGTGGAGTGGAGTAGAGATACCAGAGATAGATAGAGACAAGTGACAAACGATAAGTTTATAAATGCGGCTACATTGTTGCCAGCAAACGCTTTGATAGAAAATACAAAAAAAAAATTATATATAATAAAACAAAAAACCCAGAGAGAGAGAGGGAAAAAAAGAAAGAAATAATAATCATAATGGCCTGTATTTATAGGTGGAGGCAAAGCGTTTTGTTGGGCGGGGACTCCAGGGGTTCGACGATCGCGCCATGAGTTTGCAAATCGATAGAGCTCTGAGCTCTCCACCATAAAAGCCAATAATAGCAACGAGTATCCAGCCATCGAGCACTCACAAATTGCCGAGCAAATTGTCGGCCAAATGATGAGCCTGCAGGCACATGTGGGGCTAGAGATGGGAGCCGCTGATTCGTATATTAATTGGGCTTCCATATAACTCTAAAGTCGAATAAAAATCAATGATATATTCGAGGCATTAATCGGTAACTAAATACGAGAAAAGACTAAGACTCAGAGCCAAGCATTAGTTAGTAACCAAAAACCAAGTGGAATTGAGGTCTCAAATCAAGCATTAATCAGTCAGAGACTTAAATCAAGTTTTAGTATGAAATAAATGATATATGTGAGCATAAAATGGTAACCCAATACTTTAACTGCCCAAAAGATAAGATTAAAACACCAAAGAGAAGCCAACTACCAACAGAAGCGACTAAAAGCCTTCGAAAGAGATTTTAAATATACATAAATCGATAACCTAATCCAGAAATATTCCATTGCTGTTCTGACAAACAACTAATTAGCAAAAACAATCGACCATGACATGGCTAAAAGTCAAATATTAATCGAAAAATCAATAAGGCACTTAAAGATACAACAGAGACTGCCTCAAACATTAAGGCTGACACCCAATTTAATGGCTTTAATACAGGACCCTTAATCGCAGGCCATTATCCTTTACACCTTCTTTTCCAGCAAACAGTTTGAAGGAAAATGCCATAAACATCAAGGTGTTTACCTCGAAGGGATTACCACTCGTCACGCTAGCACATCTCTAGTCGAGGCTCCAACTTGGCTTGGTGCGTTGTCCGTGGAGCGAGTATTTGGTGTTTGGGGCAATTATGTGCGCCATGCATGGATAGCATTTGATGAGCGCCAAATAAACCTTGCGTGCGGCTAGAAGAGGAAACCCAGAATTCACTTTCGTCTGCGGCCCAGAAACCAAGAAACCAACAAACCGAATTGAGGCAATGTCTGGCTCTGACCACTGGCCACCACGAATATTTTATGGGCGGTTTGCGGGTGCTTGGGTGCTTGGCTATTTCGTTTTTGTTGGCAACTGAAAACCACTTCAAGCACCGCACTCTGTCATGTGGGTCTTCCTTTGGCCACTTACCGCTTGCTGCACTTACAGCCAAGTCAAAGAGCCAAGAGGGTAGCCGAAAAGCGAGGTTGCGAGGTCAGTAATGGCAGTGATTTAAAAGGCAACCCCCTTTTGGAGACTATACACAGAGAAAATCATTTAATAAATAGGTTTTTAAGAACAAAAACTAAGAGAAAGTATTAAATAAATAATGTTAAATGTTATTTATAGCAGAGAGGTTATGTATTCCAACATTTTTTAATGGTTCCTTGCCTTAAACATAGGAACACAGGTACTTATATTTCCCAGTGCATCTCCCACGTTTTAGGGGAGTTTTGAAGGACACTGCAAGCCATTATTGCCGATCTATATCGTGGCGCCGGGCCAAGTCAGTGCAAAGCCAAGTTACTGAAGGGAGTGGAGCTTGTACCAGGGAGTGAGGCGGAGTGGCGAGGTGACCCTGACTGCGAAAAAGACGGCTGCAAGCGAACGCGTTAATAAATCAAAATTTCAATTAGCATCGTTGACGACGTCTCGATGTCGATCAGGCGGAAGGGCAATTAAAAATACAAATAAAGTGCAATTACAGTGTACATTTAGTGGCGCCTCGGCAGCAGCAGTGTGCAGCGCTAATTAGCAAACTCTCGGCTGGCTCTTGGCATTGACTTGAGAGCCTGACCTTTCCCCGACTCGAGACTCAAGGAAGTGAAATGGAATGGAATGAAATGAATCCCCCACCCGAGACATGACGACATGCAAATCATTTCCATGCATACGATAATTGTGAGAGCCAGCCACCACGCAGCTGGGCTTAATTCATAATTAAAGATCACGCAGAGTGCAAAGAGGCCGACGACGATGGACGGGGGTAATATCATGGCTGGAACGAACAGTATTCAATGGGGGACAATGCCACAGGCAACCCTATAATACTTAGAGATATTAGCTGCAAGTCTAGCTTAATTCAAAGGGAATTGCTAGGGTTAAGTAATCATTATAAACGGTTTTACCCTAAAAACAACCTATCTGGTTAAAAAATTTCTTTTATAAATGAAAATGATTGTAAAAACTCTCTCTTAAGTGCAGTTTAAACTACACCCTACGGATCTTCCTTTCCAACACCTACTTAATCAAATATATTCCTATTTCCTATACCATTTTGATGCACTTTTATTTAAATTTTAAGAGATACACCCTAGCGAAGTTTACCTGTAAATTGGCATAAACTTCGAGTACACCAAAATCGGCTCTGGCTCTAAAAAAAAATTGATTTACGAGCGGTGGGGCGCCGTTTGTAACTCAATCAGGCGTCAAAATGTGTGTGTTGGGCCCTTGAAATCAAATGAGACGAGACCGAAGCGAAACAAACCGAAAAATCGAGACCAGTCCGTCATCAGATCCGTCCAGAGTCGAGACCCAAGTCGGCCAAAAGCTGAAGCTGGGGACTGGGGGACTGTGGGGACTAAAACCTAAAACCAAATCCAAAGCTGAAGCCAAGCCAACTGTGAAAACATTAAGAGCACCACAGCTGTTCTTCGATGTGCTTGGCTTTGGAATACAAGTAGTATGTGCGGAATGTGTATATGGTTGTGGAAGGTATTGCAGCGATAATCACTATCTAAATTCCAGAACAACATCTCTTATTTACAGTCGAGTATTTATTGAAATCTGAGCTGCAGAATATAAGAAATTCCAAAGTCAGTGGCTGGTATTTAGACAAATAAATCAGTTCGTTATACAAAAGCGATATGGATTGATTGCGTTTTTAAAAATGTATAATAATATGTATAAAATATTATTATTAGAGTAGATACTCATGTTTTTCACGAAAAACACGATTGTTCAACGATTTTGAGATTAAAACCTCTATTTAATTATGTTTTCTTGGCATATTTTAAACATATATAAAGAAGTTATTAAAACAGTCTTTCACTTTACCACAATATTGCCTTTAAAGAATACACTTTTACAAGACCGAAGCCTTAATTTTAATAACTTTCCCATAGTGCTTGGTTTATAGACACTTGGTTTATAGATCCAATCCCATTGGAATCTCTGTTCACACGATTATATATTTTATTTTATATACACGCCACATCCCACACACTGAGGAAACTTACAGAATATATTTGCATACACGTTCGTTACACACTTATTAGCACTGAGCTTTGGCTTTGGATTTTCGATTCGGATTTTGATTTAATTACTTTTTTATTATGATTGCCTTATGGGGTGACAAACGGAAGTTTTTTTTCGGGGGCCTTCAGATTCTTTTCGATTATAGATTTCGCCCAATTATTGGAAACACCGAAACACTGAATTGCTGATTAAATGCCAACACGTCGAAGCGCGAAAAATACAATTTTGACTTTTTGATAGCGCTGCTAATCAAATTTGCTTGCCGCCGTGTCTCGAGATTCGTTGGGACAGAGACACACAACGGAATCGGAGAGAGAGCGACAAAAGAAATTAATTTACGGTCTATTTTTTATTTTATGGCAATGCGCGCGGCGACGACGACGCTTCGAATGTTTAAACTAAAAACATTTAAACAATCTTTTCTGTGTGTAACGCTCGCGAGCACCGCTCAAAACACAATGAGCGGCGGCGCGGCTCCACATTCTCAGTGAGCGAGCAGCAGCAGCCCCAAAAGCACGCGAGGCGGAAAGAGAGAGCTACCATGGAGACGGCTCTCAGGAGAGGGCGGCACAGTGGTTTCTAGATTAATAGTTTTGGAGACAAACATTTTTGGCTTCTGAGTCAAATAAGAAAGATTTGGGGATTTAGGCAAGTGGCATTAAATTAAGAAGGAGGAGCTCAACTCCAATTAAAATTTTTATATTTATAAATTGTAAAGCGCAGCCATGTATTTCGTAATCACCTAGGGGGTAGGAAGTCAGCACAATGATTATTTGGGAAATGAAGGTCTTGGACAATGATTACGTAATAATTTTATATCAAAATATATGTAAATTAATTCATGTTTCTTAAACACAAAATTGCTGACAATGCGAATTCAATTTTTGCCACCAAACTTTTAATAGTCGTCCCACTGTGCGCTGGCTAGTGAGCAGAAAAGAGAAAAGAGAGTGTCGCAGTCAGTGCAGTTTGAGAGCCGCTGCAAGTGAGTGAGAGTGTTGAGCGAGTATGAGTAGTGGGGGGGAGGGGGCCTGGGCCGGCGTGTGAAACTTTATGCAAATTTTAATATTTTTTTTAATAAATGTATGGAAAATAAAGCACTGGTGTCTCGAACAAATAGTAAACAAAAAGCCACTGATCCGACCATCCGCCAGACATTTCTGCACAGAGGAAAATTGTGAAGAAAGCTGGGTTGGAACTTTATGAACATATAATGTAGATATTTTATATAAAAAACTCTTAAATATTAATTAACAAAATGTTTCGGCTTTAATCAAACGAACTAATAAGCAATAAAAACATATCCAATATCGCTATAGTTAAGAAAACGGTTTGTTAAATCATTAACTAAACACTTTAGTATCAAATTACGAAGTAAAAACGTTAAATGGGTGTGAACTTTCATTAACAAAAGATATGCAAAACTTGAAACCAAACTTAAACATGCTTTAAATGAAAATAAACATTTCACAAACATGTTAAAAAAATCATATTAAATATCTCCTTTACAAATGTCAAAGATAAATAAACATTTTGCTCAGATAACACAATATTAACAAATGCAAATTTTGTCCAATAATTTAAGATATTTAAATTATGATTTAACCAGTTATGTATAACACCGAAGTGATTCCCTATTGAGATGTAAAGGCATTAAGAAAGGTTTAGGTATTAACGTGACAAGCCTTTAACATAGTTAGTAGATATAATATACTTAAATAAACTTCGATCATCAGAATTATTTATTCAAGGGATATATTTCCACCCTCCAAATAGTAAGCATGGCACCCGCATATTATTTATCTTGAAATAATCGTTAAAATCACTATTATCAGAATCATTTAACTTGCAAAATACATTTCCACTTGCTGTAAACAATAAGAAAATATACCATGTTAAATGGAAACATGAATATTTTGGGATGTTTATAGATTGCAAAGTTAAATGAATTTTTGTTTCTCCGAGCGCTTTTTGTGTCGTTTTTATTTCCACCTGATATGAAAGGCAAATTTTTTCGGCCGTACCAGGAGGTGAACCTGCCTCAATTTCGGTTTTGTAGGCCCGACGCGATATAAACAAAGCGAAGGCGGCGGCAATGGCGATGGCGATGATGTGCGAAAGTTCAATGCACGTTGATTACACAAAATATCAGGAAATCAGAAAATCTGAAAAAGCGGCAACAATCGCTGGCGGCAGTCAGTTGTGGGACAGAACAAAGCATTCCTGCCGCTTTTGTTGTAAGCATAAATCACAATTTTATGGCATTTCCACCCAACTTGGCCAACAGCAGCAGCAGCAGCAGCAGCCAACAGTTGGCCGCTTTTGGTACGTGCTTCTGGCCGCAAAATTGCCTCATTAACATTTGAAACTGAAGTCAGAGTCCTACCTCATCTCGGCCAACTATTTAGCCCTCTATGGACCCTAGACACATGTCGCGCAGTGTCTCAAAACTCACTCACTCACTCTGTTGATATGCAAATTTTAGCCCGGCAAAAACACGAACAAAGAGTCTGACAAAAAGTTTATTTTGCAGAAGTAAATTTCCGAAAACGAAATATTTATGACCTCGAGGCGACAAAGCAAAGAAAAAGAGACACTATGCATATGCACATCCACATGCACAGTCCCCAAAAATACAACAGCAGCAAAAAAGAAAAAAAAAGTTAAGAAAAAAATAATAAAAACCAGAAGATGCACAAATGTGCAAGCTGCTGCCACTTTTTCGCGCTAAATATTCCCTTTCCTGAGCCAGGGAATAATGAATATATAATTCGATTTGTTTTAAATGCAAATTTAAAGCTCAAAAAATGGGAAAAGAGGAATAAAATCTAATATTTTTTGGATGCATGAAAATTCAATAACTAGACACTAATGACGTTTCTTGTTTAACTTTAACATTAAGGCCTTAAAAACTGATGTGAGCTCCTTTAACATTAAATAACTCGTATAAATTCCAAAGGTAACTATAGATAATATATCACAGAATCAGAAATATATTAAACTCATTACGCAATTAAGTTTTAATCTTTATTTTACAGAAGACTCTATCTTAAATGTTATTGTATCTGTAATAATTGAGGCTTATAGTTTAATATTATTTCATATTTCAATCAAAATAAACTCAAAGATGCTTAAATTCAGTAAGCAGGGTAACTCCTTCTTCGCTTCTATGGCAAATTCAATTTTATTTCTGCATTTCATGCTAGCCAGCCATCATTTCTGACATTGTCGGCTGCGAAAATGTTTAATGTCAGGATCGACGACAAATGAGATGTGTGTGCTTGTGCATATAATGGCTCCGTGACTCTGCCATTGGGGCTTTTCTCGGGGTGTCTGCCACATGTGCGTGCCAAAAAAGTAAAAACAAAAATAATATTTGGGGTAATGCGAAAGTGCGTGCCGCCAGCGAATAATTTTCGATCCAACTGCACGTTGCAGTCAGTGCAAGTGAATGCGTTTTCAGGGGTCTGGCTCTCTATATAAACCCCCACAAAATCGTCAAGGTCAGCGCTCGATTCCGCTGCCGATCAAGTGGAAACACTTTTGGCAGCCCGCGCCGCAGATTAATTAAGGCAGATAGATAGATAGAGACAGAGAGAGCCCGAACCCGAAAAGTATCTGCTAATGTCCAAACAGCGGGCCGCTGAAAAAGTAATTATTATAAATAATTATTAGAGCGCAGTGGCAGTTAGGCAGCGCCAGCGGATCCAAACGCTGAATAGCTATTGTTGTTCACAAAAAAAAAAGAAGAAAAAAAAGACTCCATTCTCTGCTCTATCTGAATCTGGCTCTCAATCTGAATCGGCGGCTGACTGCCTGCCGGTTTGCTTTCGAGAGTGTGCAGAGCGAGAAACTAAAGTTAATTATATTTATTTAATGAACTTAGGTTTATACAGTCAAAATTAGGAGATTAAGAGCCTTTTAGCGAATGTTATAATCAAATAAAACCCTGCTTAGCTGGTATAGAATTTTATTTTATTTACTACAGTATTTTATAAAGGCGCATATTGTCGGAGTTTTAAAGTAATTGAATATCAAAATCGGTAGGAATTCACACTAACAAAGACTTCTGATAAGGAATAAAGTCTTAATTCTTAAATTAAATGATTCTTTGTATTTAATATTAGTTTGTTTGAGTTGTTCCTACTGGTAGAGGTGACATAGAATACTTTTTCATAGAGAAAAAGGGAAGCATAAATCAGCATAAATACCATAATTAATATAAGAAAAAATATCTGGCTTAATGCTATATAAAAATATTCCAAATAATATTAATTTAGAATACTTTTATAAGTTAGACTCACTTTCTTTCTGTTTCTCAGTGGATAAGTTCTTAAAAACTAATTTATTAACAACTACAGATATTTCTCACTCTATAGAGCTTCCCTTACAAATACCTAGCTCTCTCTTAGCCCTCTTTTTCTCCCTGTGCAGTTTAGTCTGAGTGCTTTTAGCACATTGATAGATAGGCACACAGGCCAACGCTCTCCGCTCGACGGCTACTAAAACCGGGGCGATATTGTGCTAAGGCAGCGAGGTGGGGCAGAGAGAGATTCGGCCAGACATAGAGTATTGTACGGGTATATAGTATACAGCTTATAGAGACCATAACTCCAACTGCCGCTGCAACTTTCCATATTGTAAAATTTTCCATTGTTTGTGATTAGAGTTTGGCGATGCAAGTGCGCAGATAAGCCGCTCATTAAGAGTGTTTCTATTAGATTTTACTTTTCTTTGGCAGTCTAACGAATATGATTTCCTGAGCGGGCAGAATAGGAAGCCAAGAAACACGTAATTTGGCTTGTGGAAATTGCAACTGACAACTGGGCGTGGTCCAGCCGGGTTTTTGCATATGGGAAAGAGATGGAAAAGTGTCTGGAGCTCATTTGTTAATCTGCGGCTTTTTCTTTCGTTTTCTTGTGTTTATTGTTGTTTATGCGCCATCATTATTCAACACTGAACATGCTCAAGTGCCGTTACGTTTGTACATAAATCCAACAGCTACTTTTGCGGTCGTCTACCGTTGCCTACTATTATTTACCCAGTTATTGCCGCTGCCATTGCCATTGTTGTTGCTAGGCAAATGTGCAAAATGTTAATAAACTTTTATTGCGCAAAAAGGTAAGGCAAGAGCCACTACATTTATTATAATTGCGCAAAATATATGCTCTTTGATATGCCAGAAAATCGCAAATGGCAAATAATTTTCATACTCTCGACTCTCAATCCCGCTTTTCAGTAATTTGCCAACGAAAGTCATCATCACAATTGTAATGAATAAAATGCAAACAGATGTTTGCTGTGAACTTTTGTTGTTGAATCATCAACTTCAGCGCATCTTTTAGCCCAAACAGTAAGAAATAAAAAATAAGACAGAGGGTGAGTTCACTGCAAAAGGTGAGTCAGCCTCGAAACAAAATATTTCTCAATATGCAAATATAGTAGGTGTCAGGAGAGAGCACGGCCTATAAATCTAATAGAGACAAGTAACAGTCAACATTCAATAGAAAAACTTATATTTTAAATATATTAAATTTCTTTTTTAATTAATGTAAAGCTATTTTTTATTTTTTCTGACCCAGAAATTATATTTCCTTTAATTTAAATCTTATTAGAATCAGAGACAAAGTGCAAGGTTTAACTGACCTTTAAGAAATCATCAATCTTACTTGGGGGGCTTTAAAATCTTCGCAACGGAAGTATATTTTTGTATAATGATGGCTTATATTAGTTAAAATGCTTAGCTTAGTACCATACCAAACCAAAAGGCTGACCAAAATTCAAAAGATGACAGCCAATACAGAAACAAGAAGCAAAATCAATTAGCGTAAACTGGCTAATGATTCATTTGATCAATTGTTTATTATACAAATTCGAGTATATAGTATATAGTATATAGCCAAAAAAGTTAATATAGAAATTATGTTGTGGTCTTACTATTAAGATGAAAGTGGTTAAGGGTGTTCCTCTAATTTAATTTTTTAATATATTCCCAAAGCAATGCAAAATCACTTGAGAATTTTAAGTCCTACTGAACTTAGAAACCTCTTATATATATAGCAAATAAATTATATATCAAAAAAGTTAATAAAGATATGTTAAAAGTGTTTTAGGCGCTCCTCTGATTTAATTCTTAATAAATCCCACAAGCACTCAAAAATCACTTGAGAATTTTAAGCCCTACTTAACTTAAAAACCCCCTAGTTGCTTAGTCAATCAATATGCTTAATAGGCCCTCGAAAACAGCTGATATCCTAAACTATATATAGATCTTTTAACAAAAACTAACTTTGTAATTCCCAACTTTGTTTTCAGTTCCGCATAAAACACTCCCTAGAAAGTTGAAATGGGCCATAAAAAGGCAGCGGGCACCGTGAAGTTTACTGCGCTTCCATTTGTTTACAATTTGCTTTGGGCAGCGTCACCCACACACGCTTTAAATATATTGCAGTCCGTAATGAATAATTACACAGTCTAATTAAACAAAATACGTAGCAAAGGCACAAAAGGTAGCACAAAGGCAAGCGAGCGAGCACTGGAGCCCACGCAACGACGATGACGACATCGAGAGATCGCTTTTCGGAGCGTAGTGACAATAGATCGGGGGATATGGACGAGGGGTTCTAATGCCAGTAATATAAAAAAAAAAAACTGAAGCTTATTTCTGCCCCGGGGGCAGAGCAATATGCCACAGTTAAAAACAAAAAGAAGAAAAGTCAATGAACTCGCGCACAGCCAGCCCATCGTCGTCGTCGTCGTCGCTCAGTGGCCAATTTTTTATTGCCACAAAACAGTCCGTATGTAGTACGTATGCTTTTCAATTTTCTGTAATGGTTGCTAGTTCAGTCCGCTTCTCTCAGCCAGCTTTCAATTTGCCTCAGTTAAGCGAAGCGTTGAATTGAAAGCGAGCTCCGGCTCCGAGTCCATGTCCATAATTTGCTAATCACATTTGGCAAATTATGTTGTAAGCCGCACAATTGTACAATAAAGCGATCGCTTGCGGCGACAGATGGGCGAATAAACACTTGAAAACAGATCCAATAAAGCGTCGTGTTGACAAATTTCCATGCCCGCAGCGATGTGGAAAGAAAGTCAAGCCAAATGAGGCGAAAAAAAGAAAACCTGGCTGGAAAATAGAGAGTGAAAGGGGTGTAGGGTAGCACTGAAGGTAAATATCTAGTTGGGAGTCTAAACGTAGCTACTATTTAGGAGTAATTAAGTGCTGTACTTTCTCACTCTTACTTTTCTTTAAAAAATAACACCCATAAGACCAATAGATCTTCAAAAACTTATGGTTTTCTTGATGTTCTTGTTACCGCTTTCCCCAATCCCTAGAGAGGAAACCCAGAAAGGCAAAAGACACCACATCACGCAAAAGAAAAGCCCCATGAATCATGTATGCAAAAGTGACACAGAAAACGCGACGCTCGACACGTTTATTATATGTCCGGTCAATGCCAAATAGCCCTCCCCCTCCCTCCTCATTCGATCTGCGAAAAGTAGAACTTTGAAACTATAAACAATTTATCTTGATTTGTTCTGGGTCTGGCTGTGGCTCTGGCTCTGGGAGCGAGCTCACGCAGCGCCGAAAGGTAAATGACCAAAAGCCATCGAATCGACGTGTCGTGCCGCCAAAATGGATTAATCGAGGGAGGTTTTATTGATGATCAAAACATCGTTTGGAGGACATTGCCATGTTAAATTAATTGTAAGTTGATTTTTACAATATATGTATATTTTATGATGTTTATTTGGGGGAGTCTTCTTAATGCCCGGAAATTGATTGGGGTAGTGCCCTTACAAGGGATTTACTAAGGTCTGCGTGAAGCAGGTGGGATTTAGCTATGATTTATGCAAAAGAAGATCAATTGCTTGGGCTTGTTTATTAAATTTTAAAAGTAGAAATACAAGGAACAAGCTTAGAAAACACAATATACTTATGAAAGAATAAATAACTTAATACATTAGAGAGCATACCTTAAAAGAAACTCATTATATACAGAAAAAAAGAAACTCCAAGTTAAAGAAGAGCTAAAAACGAAGAAGTATGATTTTATTACTGGCAAAAAGCACATAAAAACTTTGGCAAAACTTTGCAACTTTCGATAGTAGTTGCAGTTTTTCATTTTCATAACGACTGCATTGACCCCCAAAGCGGATTATTTCGTAATTGTCGAAAAAATCGATAAGTGCTACGTCAGCGCTCGCTCGCGTATTTGAATTGCTCGGCGAAGCGCATCTGAAGGGTGCTAGAAACCCCTTTGTTTTTGGCCTTAAGAGGAATTTCGGTTTCTCCTCGCCTTTTGATTTTCTGCTTCTTCCCCCGCCGTGTTGACTTGTCTAATTTGCATAATTTCGCACGCGAAAAACACTCTGAAATTATATGTATATTTTTTGCATGCAAATTGAAAATTGATTTTCGTTTCCAGCTTTTTTTTTCCTCTATTTTTGTTGCGCAAAATTAAAGGTGTCGAAGGTTATAGAGAGGGGGAGAGCGAGAATTGCATTTTGGCTTGTTCGATTGCCGCATAAATCATATTTTATGGCCATAAACATCGCAACATGCATGCGTTTTATTCAATTTAGGCACTTCGAGACTCCCATTTTGATTGGCTTGATTGGTAATAATAATTATTTATTCGAATGATTGATTTATGAACTGATTGATGCGAGCTGCTGTTGCCTTGTTTTGCAACTTCTGTCTCCTAATTGGGGACAATTTGGAGGGTTGTCGAGACTAAAGTCCCACAGTAGTATGACCTTCCCAACCCACGCAATTTAGCACCTCATCCTGGGCCATAACTTGGCTAGATTTGTGCCAAATATAAATCAGATCCAAAAGAGCTACGCCCCCACAGGGAATGGGGAATGGCGAATGCCACAGGCCAAACGTAAACAAAGCGTGCCCAAAAATAGCAAGCGATTAGCATCTGGGCAGCCAGTCGAACGTGATGACGATGATGAGCCTCCTCCATTCCCATCCAAAGCGATTCTCCTAGCGATTCCCATCCATAGCCATTATGCCCAACTTGCGTGACACTTTTGCCAAGCGCCGTCGTCGTCGTCGTCGCCTGGGATCAACGCATTCTCACTGAGCCCGGCTAATTGTTCACACCCGCCATCCGCTCGGAATGGGATTGGGAATGGGAATGGAGCCACACCCAGGCTGAAACTAATCTGTAAACAATTAAGGCGGCGGTTGCTGCAGCACATATTTCAAATTAATTTGCAGCATGTGCGCCATTCAGCTAATTAAGTTTGCCCAATCGTAAAAAAGCAGGAAGAGCGATATCCTAATTAGCTGAAGAGCTCAAAGGGAAATAAATATTTCCTAAAGACTCGAAAATGCATTAATTAATTGAAATTTCAAAAACATTTTTTAGGAACTGAAAACTGAAGTTATTCTTGTTGATAGTTTCCCGTTAATAGAATGAAACCCTGCTTTTTAGTGTAATTTTATCAAAATAAAATTCAATAATTAAATAGGCTGTGCAAGTCGATTTTAATGTTAATGTTCAATGGAAAAGTACGCTTCACAGCAAAGACAAGGCTGATAAGACACCAACTAATAGGGGAACGGCGGGGAGTGGAGGGAAAATAGGGAACTCGTGCCTTTGGAAAGCATATCACACAGTTGGGTCTCCCAAACGAACGCATTTGACTCACTTTCACACAAACAAACGAAAGGCAGCAAACAAAAGCAAACAACACGAGGCCGGCGAACATGGAAAATCGGTACAAACACAAACACCCAACACACATGTGTGAAAATGTAGGGGAGGGCACAGTAAACACTACTTTTAAGCGATATTTTGGTTGCCCAAGAGCGGCGGCTTATCTGTATATCCATTAACCATTAGAATGGTAGGAAAATAATAATAAAAAGGGAAAATAAATAGAAATTTCATTATCTCGGTTTGGGTTCTAAAGCAACAAAGTGGATAACAGAGGTGCCAGAGCAGAGATGCTCAGGCAGGGTCCCTAGGGGCTCACAGTGCACTATCTTAGCCGAAGCAGACCCGAAGTCGAAGGTAATAAAGACAGTGAGAAGGTCTGTGCCGCTTTGTAGCCTCTACATTTTTAGCAACGATACTTATTAAGAATTTAAATTAATAAATTATTAAATAAATTGTTAACTAAAACAAGAAAAAAAAATCAATTTTTTTAAACATAATGTCTGAGAAATTGTTGGTCTTGTGGAATTTTAAATCTGTTTTCCTAAACGTTGCCTGGCTCTCACAGAGATTATATGAGGGAGCATTATGTTTCCATATCTCCTACACTTGGTATTTAAGTAATGCGATAGGAAACACCCGCAACCCACAGCTATTAAGACTCGCCGACTGATTAACTAATTGAAAATATGTTTTGCATTTGTCTTTGCCTGTTTTCCGCTTCTGTTCGCGGCTTCGCCTTCCCTTCCTCTAATGGAAATGGAAAATGAAAAATGAGAAATGAGTAATGGAAACGAGTGAAAAAAAAAGTGGTAGCACACTTACATGTGTGTGGCGTAGTCGCCCTAACGGTAAAAACATTTGTAATTGCAATTTGTGCGGAGAGTCAAGTGTCAGCTGTTCCCGGCTCCCCCTTTTGTTGCTATCTCTCTCGCCTGCCCCCCTATTTCTTATGCCGGCACGCAATATGGCGTCATGTCTTTGGCATCTCGCTCGCTCTCACACACTGAGAACAAAATCGTGTGTGTGCGTTGGTCAGAATGAATGCGACAATTAAAATAAGTGAACTATGTTACAAGCTACAAAGTGAGGCTTTGGCTTTGGCTTTGGCTCTGGCAGCCAGCGCGAATTGTTGTAAATTATAGTGTGTGTGTGGCTAAAGAGAGAATTAGACGGAAAACAATTCTAGGTCAGTGGTGGAAATGAGCTCATGTGCCATACAGTGGACAATCGTTATGGTCAACTTTCAAAATCCACTGGGAATTGTGGGTATTTTGTATTTCAGACATTAAGTCACAATTATTTATTTGGGCTACTATTTGAAACACAATAAAAATCATGTTTTAAGGTTTTATTTTTACCTGAAAGTGGGCTATAAGGCAGGGTTGGGCACTATGTGTGAATTTCGGAGCCTGAGAAAAAGCGAAATCCGAAAATAATCTATATTTCTTCTTTACTAGAAAATATAAATATATTTTTCTTCCAAAATCAGACTAAAATGTAAAGTAATGTTTAACAACTTACTATATTTTTTCTATTGGAATACCTTGTCTTTATGAAGAAGTTATATGCTTACACATACTTTTTAGTATGGAGTACACGATACTTTTATTATCATTTTACACCCAGACTACAGTTAATCATTCATAATTTGATAACGCCGGAATTTTCATATTTAATGATAAGTAAACACAAACAATCTTGCGTTACTGGCGCCGTGATATAGACATCAGATATATACCCATAACACCCGACTTCCGACGCGGTGAATCTCGCATGCGACATTCGGGGCGGCATTATTGATCGATTGCCAGGAACGCCGATGAAGCACTAAATTTGCCATTTGCCATGCTTAAAAATAGCAACTTTCGGTAACCCAATTCCCGAGAAATAAATAGGGCATCGATTACGCAGAAATAATAAGGGAAAGCGGCGTTCACTCAAAGTGATATCATCAGGTCGTGGGTAGAATTCATTTCATAATTATTTACTTAATATTTGAATCAAATAGTCAATGTTTTCTTCTTTAATAAATAAGTAAATAAATAAATTATGATAATGCCCTTGTCCGCCAGTGTTATCTTGAGGAGATTCCGCCGCCCCCTTTTTAATAATAGTACCTGACCTGGCCAAGATAAGGATAAGAACTGCACTGGAACAGTGACGCATAGCACTTGCTACTTGCTATAAGTAAGCCCCTTAAGTCCGGACCCACTTGACTTTTGGCCAAATTGGAATGCCCACGCTTCTGTTTGGATTTTGGATCGGTCTGGGGATTGCTATGGGAATGGCGCGTCCAGAAAACAGAGTGCCAAATGCTGAGCAAACTGTATAAATTTAAACGCACACAGCTGTTGGGCTTTGGATTTACTTATTCTTTTCGTTGGCTGCCAGTGAGTCATATAAAGATGATTCCTGGGAATTCTGTGTTGGATTGATTGATTAACTAGTCGGTAAGCAGTCATAATAAGCTATGTCTTTTTTTTTGACGATGCTCACACAAATTTGTTGGGGATTTTAGTAAAGTTTAAGTTTGTTCTAGATATTCAGATATATTTTAAGAATATTGCAAAAATTCTAGAGCTTAGAGATAAAGGTAAATTAAATAGAATTATATGCTTAAAAAGGCTAGAATCTTAAAAAAAATATATTTAATTTAAAGTTTCGATTCTTTTAAGATCCGAGCTCTTTAAGGAGCTTAATTTGGCTTGGTAAATATGTATTATTTTCTTGATTTGATAATGAAAATATATGATTTTCTTGATCTTTCTGGTTATTGAATTAATTGTTTATCGCTTTCCTCCATAAAAAGGTTATTCCCACTGAAATTCCGGCAAAACACAACCGCCTGTATGTAAATTGGGTTAATAACTTATTTCCATGTTTGTATTTGGCATTAGATGACTTTTATTTTCACAGCTCTTGATGCGGGTTTTATTGATTTTTCTTATTTGCATTTCCATTTGTTGGGAAATGCAGCTGGAGAAAGGGCGAAAGGCAGAGAGAGAGAGAGAGTGGGCCGCCAAAAATACGCGTTTATTATAGTGAGTGCGGCTTATTTGTTGTTTACGGTAAGTCGCTGCCCGTGTATGGGTGTGCAAGGAAGAGCAAGAGAGAGCCAGAGAATACGAAAGAAAGAGAGATGGGGCAGGATGCGAGAGTGCCAGCAAGAGAGAGGACGTTATTCCTACCCCAATTACGCCCGGTGGCTCCAAAACAGCCCACGCATATACACACACACACTAATAAAGAGGCAGGATGAAAACACAGCTGCAGCGGCGCTGATTTATCGATTTTTCACTGGGATACCGATTTCCCCAATTATTTGTGAATTACATAAAGTAGGCGTTTTAAGAGTGGCGCATAAAATTGGCGCAACAGAGGGATATAAAAATAGCCAATTTCCCCCGCAAATCGCACGCTATAATTAATGCCCTTGACTCGTTTTCTTTTTATCAACCGTTTCTTTTCTACCTGCACACTCACACCCATGCATTTGCAGAGGCGGCAAAGAAGGAGGAGAAATAAGGAGATGCCAGAAACCCACACAAAAACAACAACAACATGCGTGTGTGTATACTTGGCTTGTACTAGTGCTCATACTTACTTTTTTTAGTTAAGCAAGCGCCGTTCGCAGGAAGTCGGTTTGGAGAGTTGCACAGCAGCATTATTGCCATTTGCTATTTTGATTAATTGGACTCCATTGCACGACACTTTCATTAATGAATTTATCTTTGGGGACAGCAAAAACTGGACACTAGCTTTTCTGCTTGTTTTTCTCTTCTTTTTAATATGTGTGGTGGCTCAGCGAAAAGGAGACACTGGGCGAACTTGGGGCGAATTCATAACTGGTTTTTCTGCACAACTCATTTGATTTCGCGTGCCTGTTTTCCCGAATTAACGCACACGCACTGCTCCAATTGGTCGCCGATTATTGCGAGACACTTCGTTTGCCTGCATCTGTTTGTTTATTTATTGAATTTTTCAAATAATTACGGAAAAACGCGACCGTCCAGCGGGGTTTTACAAGGGTTAAGCAGTATGACCATGCCAGCAGACCATTGAAAATAACAACCAGTGTGACCGCCGGTGAACGAAAGAGGAATACCATTAAACTGATAAATCGATCGGGAACAAGCATAAAGCAGGGTTGTTTTACGTATTCGATAAGTCGGAGAATGGTTATTTCCCACCTCTAGTTATTCTGAAAAAGGAATTGTCTTGCTCTCCATCACAAAACTATACAATTGATATCAACAATTTTTTATACGTTTTGCGTAAATGTTTCTTCGAAAATTGTAAGGATTATTAGCGATTAAAAACGCGAAAGATCACAGCAAAACACATATGTATGTACATATGTATGTATACATACATTATTTCCTGGAAATAATCAGGCCAATCTGTCGCGCTTGCTTGGTGACTTCGCCAGTCATGATCAATATATTCGAAAACGCGCCAGGACTAGAGATCTCCATCGCCGATATGATCGCGAAATGTACGCGGAGTCCGATTTCTAAGGGGGACTCCTTTTCCGAAAACATTTGCCCCACTGCTCAAAGTCGTTTTCCTCAAAGGGTAATCTTCAGGTCCACATCCGAACTCACACAGTATAAAACCAAAAGATTAATACAAAATAATACAAAATAAAATAATAAAGAAAAAACAAAGAAAAGCAACATAATATTATTAACAATAAGTAATAAATAATAAACATATATAGGCAAATCGTTAGTTAAATTAATTGTAAGTTTAAAATTGTTAGATTAAAAACAAAGTTTATATTAATGTGTCCAATCCATATTGGGTTGTGTAATAAATAAAGATTTTTACCCTTGTCGCACTAGGACAATGAAGAAGTATATTAAATAAATTTATTTAATTTACAAATTTGGCTACCGGGTTCATCTGACAGTGCGATTTCGTTGACGATAAAATAGGCGGAAAATGTAGCTGAACAAGAACTTACTCTAATAATGAAAAGGAATCTCTTGAGGTAAGGAATATAAACTGTGCTTGACACCATCGATGATAGTAACGTCGATCCTGTTTTCCTTGTATTTTAAAACAATCTTTTATTTTGTAGTCGCTTGGCCACTTTTGATTTGGTTTTGAATTAACGGGAAATCAAAATCTCTTTCGAAAGATCGCGAAAATATCGATGTATCGACTACTCGATAGTTTTAATGTTTTTCCAGCACTACCGATGACTGCGTAGCTGTATATTTCGACGGCCCGCGTACGGTCATACTGAGACCGCCGAGGACAACGTAGCTGGAGAAGATTCGTCAATTGGAGCGAAGGAGAGGAGTGGCCGTTGCTGAAGAAGAAGCCCGTCGTCCCATCTCAAACTCTGTGCAGCAGCAGCAGCATGACGACGATAGACGCCAGCGCTCTGCCGTCGGAGCTGCTCATGACCCCGCAGCCGCTGGTTGGCTTCTGTGGGCTGGACACTGCGCGGTTGGGCGTGCACAAGGCCGTGTGGGAGGCGTTTAGCGGGAGTTTGCAACGCAAGGCCGCCGATCGGGCGGTTGTGCAGTACAAGCTGCTGCCCCCCAACTACGAGTTCCCGGTGGCCAAGCCCAAGCGCGCCTCCTACGAGTGGTACCATCCCAAAGGCATACTCAAGCGCAACTGGATGCTGAAACATCTGCACGTCCTGCCCTCGGTGGTGGTGCTCTTCCAGGACATGGAATGGAACGACCTCCAGTGGACGGAGAAGCAGGTGCAATGCGCCGGCATCGTTCAGGCGCTGAAGAACGCTTTGCAGGAGCGGAACACTCGCCTCTGCCTGGTTCTGCTGCAGAAGGCAGCTCCACTGCCGCCGGGCGAGGACCTGCTGGCGGCGGAACGGGCCGCCAGCCTGACCAGCGCCTGCGGCATAACCAGCAAGATGCTGTTCATCCTGCCGCACACGGAGCACCTCACCGGTTACGCCTTAAGGCTGGAATCGGCCTTCCTGGACATGGCGCAGTCCTATTACACGCTAATGTCGAAGCGGATACGCAACCACCGGGATCAGTTGACGGCGGCGCACACCTCGCTGAAGATCCGGCATCAGTTCAAGCTGGGCTTCGTGGCGGAGATGCGGCAGGACTTTAGCACGGGCCAGAAGTGGGTTCTCCTTTCCACTCTTTCAACGTGGTGTCGCTTATTCTTTGCTCTGGTTGCAGGCACTACTTCCAGGCGTACGCCAATCTGGATGAGATACGGATTAATGATGGGAATTGCTTGGAGATTAAGACGTTGGCCGGGTTTTTGAACTACAAGATCTGCCGGCTGATGTTCAAGCTGAAGACGCCCCGGGATGCCATCAACCAGTTCGTTATTCATGTGGAGAAGTACAAGGCCCGTGTGGGTTTCAAGGATCTCGCCTTCGAACATCATGCCTGGCTGAGCACGCAGTAATTTCCAGGGATTACCCTTTAATGTGGAGTATACTTTATAGTTTCCTTTTCCAGGCACTCTGTCTTCGCTGAGCTGTTCTGCGAGGCCATCAAGAACGGGCTGCCCGCTTTGCAGACGCAGCATCCGGGGATCTACTACCACAAGGCGGCGGAATATGTGATGAGGCGACGTGACGCGGCCCAGCAGGCATTGAGCTCCTTGGAGGCCACGCCAGCGCCAAATCCCAATCCCCTGTCCCTGTACACGGAGTTCTTTGGCATTCGGGCGGTGAAGACGGGCGACCTGGTGGCCGAGCAGCAGGCCAATGCCCAGCTGTGCGAGGCGGAGCGCAGCTTCAACCACTCGTCGGGGATTATAGCCCTGCTGAGCCAGGCCATGGCCCAGTTTAAGGTGTACAAGTGCCTCAGGTTTCGCAAGAAGCTAGCTGTGGACATGGCCGAGGAGTACCTCAAGAGCGGAGATCATGCCAAGGCCTTGACGTGAGTTTGGAAGCTTCTCTTTCTTTCCTTTAATAATTAATTAATTCCCCTTTCCCCTTAGCTTGTATTCCCTGATGCTTCCCGACTACCGGCAGGAAAAGTGGTCCACCATCTTCACGGATGTTCTGCTCAAGACCCTGCGCTGTGCCTTGCTCTCGGGCTCCGTGGCCGACTACATAGCCTGCAGCGTGGAAGCCTTGTCGCTGCGCCACCACCATGGCGAGCAGGCGGAACGAATTCTGCTAATGGAGAACCTCTGGCAGGTGTTCCAGGGTGTGCCGCCCATGCCGAAAGCTCAGCTGAGTGGCGAGGCCCAGGCCCTGTGGACGAGTGCTTTGGCCAGCGTGAAGTCGCCCATTCAAATCGATTTGGATAAGGTCAGCGATGTGCTGGCGATGTGCGCCACATTCGAGCGGGTGCAGCTGAACAACGACGACGTGCTGCAGTTGCAGCTGATAGTAAGGTGAGTGAGGATTCATCACTGAGGAAGCTCCTCTTGCTGATGAACTCTCCTATTGTATATTATTTAGGGTTCTCACGGATGTCCCCCTGAGAGTGCGCAGCTTCCATGTCATTCTGGCCGACGCTGGCAATCCCCAGAACAGCTACAAACTGGAGGCTCTCAAGTACTTTTGCTTTCCCAGCCTCACCCAGCTGCGGCAGCAGTCGGGGCAGGAGAAGCAACCTCAACACCTTGAGAAGAACATGAGATTGGAGCCCGGCTCCTACTACCAGTTGCTGTGCACCACCGAGGCCCAGCAGTTCCATGAGAACACCCAGCTGCGCATCGTGCGCTTGGAGGCCCACATGGGCACGGATCAGGTGGGAGCCCTGCTCACGTGCAGCTCCAACTACACGCGCCAGTTGTTTCGCCACCACACGCGCAGCCGGGATCTCGATGATAATGTGACGATCAATCCCATTTGCTACATTGCGCCCACGTAGGTCAAAGCGATTCTATTTCCGGGGGAATTGCACGCGATCACTGATCACTGCTCTCTTACTCCCTTCTTACAGCTTCCATCTGGACACGCAAACGAACCTGGGCCATGGGCAGGAGAATAATAACGGTGTGGATGAGGAAAAGGCCGTGGTGGCCACCACGAGAATGCTGGTCAACGAGTATTATCCGGTGGCGATCACCATCAGTAATCCCTACAACGTCTATCTGCAGAATGTGGGCGTCCACATCAGTGTTCCCGGCGGTCTGAGGAGTAGTGGTGAGTCCGGGGAGACCTCTTTATAAGAGGGATTACAAGAAATTCGCCAGGAGTCCTGCTTATCCTTATTTTATTGATAAAACCCTTCTGCAGGACTCTGAAAATTTTAAAGTGTAAACTCCCAGGCTCTTATTTGAAAATAATAACGGCGGAAGGCTTTTATTTTTATAACTTTTCCTTTTTCTCGATCCGAAACGTGTCGATCGTACGAAGTGACCGTATATTGTTTTCTTAAAAATCTAGCTTAATTCTATGCGTTAGGACTACTATCGATATTATACCAACTGGTCACTAATGTCACTAATGACCGTGTAATTCCAAATGAGGTGTTTTCAAAAGAAACTTATATTTTAAGCTTGGGAACCTTGATCCGTATTCCCCTCAATCACATGCCCAGGGCCTTGTCGATGAAGCTCCTCACAGTCTTGACATTCGTATAGACCCCTGGGGAATTTTTTCTGGCACAGCCGACGCCCCACGACACAATGCCACAGAGTTGATTCTGGTACACGGCCGGTCCGCCAGAGTCGCCCTCGCACGAGTCCTTGACTCCTGGTACCGAGGCGCAGAACATGGTGCTGGTGATGGTGCCGCGCAGCCGGTACTGGCTGGCGCAGGTCTTGCGGGGTATGAGGGCCACGTCCACACTCCGCACCTGCATGGAGACGGCCTTGTTGCGCTCGGTGATCTGTCCCCAGCCGGAGACCTTGATCAGTTCGCCGGCCTTGAAGGTGGCGTTGCACAGCTCGATGGTGGCCACCTTGGGGCCACTGAGCGGTGTCTTGAGCTTTAAGACGGCCACGTCCGTATTCAGGGTGCGGGTGTTGTAGGCCTTGGGGGTGTAGACCTTCTCCACGCCACTCCGGACGCCCGTTTCGGTGAGCCTGGTCACCCCGGCCACGACCAGCATGCGGGCAGCACCCACTCCCTTGACACAGTGCGCGGCCGTGACCACATGCTGGGGTGTGACCAATGAGCCGCCACATATGAAGCTGCCGCCGATGCGCAGGTTGACCAAGTAGGGCACGCTGCTGATGTCCACGGGGACGCCGCCCACAATCCGGCTGTTGGCCTCGTTGGCGGTCGCCAAGCGCAGCGGGATCAGGTGGAGGAGTAGCACGGGCAGCAGCAGCAGATGATGCAGGTGCCACAGCGCCGCCATTAGCTCACTCCATCCCTCGGTAGTGTTGACCCAATCCAGTTTCCGAGTCGCGCTTAGAGCCACCTGAGCAAACACAGTTCGGTCGCGACTGTGTGCCCCGATTTATATGCCTTTGAGGAAATAATCATTACAGAGCTCAAGCACACACTCGCATTAGTTTATTGTGCAAATAATAATTATTTTAATAAACCATTTTGTGCTTTGCCTATCGAGCGATTCCATCAGCGAATTGGTTAGGGAATGGGAAATTGAAACCCAGCCGGCGACAACAAAAAGCGCTGTGTAATGGGGCTTCATATCGTAGCGACACTTTTGAAGGCCTTGTTGGTGGCTAGCTTCGGATTCCTCTAATTAGTTGATTGAATAATGGGGAATGGATCAAGATCTACTAAAAATATCTGATTGTGGTCCTTAATGGGGGTTAAGCTGCAGTAAAAATACTGCCTGGCTCATGTCGTGGCTCTGGTTCTAGGGCTCCTATATTGAAGTTTAATGCCCAATCATGTTCTCAACCAGGGGTGCTCAAATCTGCCTTATGGCAGTGCATATACCAACACTAATAAAATAAAGCATATGCACACTTGTAAGAATCCTTTGGCGTTATTTCAAGATGTACACTGAGAGAAAGGCACTTGCCAATTCATCGCTGAATATACCAATTTACCTAAAGGAATGCGAATGAATTAAGCATAACGAAGAAAAAGATTTTCAGTGTAGAAAGAAGAACAAATTACATTGGGATTAGCGGCGAGAGAGAAAGAAGAGAAATAAGATAAAATAGCTCAATGAAATTGTTTTTGGCGAGGTCGGTCATATCAGTATAGGACAGCGACACAAAGAGGAAAGTGCAAAATTGTTTGTGTATAGAGCCAAGGGATCGGAAACCTTACCTGTGGGTGGGATGGGCTCACACAAAGCCTATGCTGTGGGATTTTACAAAAACAAATGTGTTGCGTGGGCGTAGGCTGGAGCATTACGGTTCTAAGCCAATCACATTTTAACTTATAATGTTTTAAGCAACTCCCAGGTCTACTTAAAAGATTCCAAGCTTCCAACTTCGCTCTCCAAATTCAGTTTTATTTCCTCTCGAAGTTTCCTTGAAGTTAATTCCCAATCCTGCGCAGAGTTTCCTCTATAAAATTTCTCACCCTCCCGCTGGCCACACTGGTATACACACCCGGAAAAGCCAAGCGACCGCAGCCGAATCCCCAGGACACAATGCCGCAGACCTGACCGCGATACACCAAAGGTCCGCCAGAGTCGCCAGAGCAGGAGTCCCTTAGGCCACGCACGGCGGCACAGAGCATGGAGTCGCTGAGCTGGGCCACTCCAGCGTAGGATCGCCTGCACTCTGCATCCGGAAGCACCCGCACCAAGGCTGTGCGAACCTGAGCCGCAGGATCGCGATCATTCTCGCGCGTCACTCCCCAACCACTGATCCTGGCGTAGGAATTAGCCTCCGGCGGATGACGGCACCGAGCAATGGTGGCCACTTGGCCGGGTATCAGTCGGACAGCTTCCGCGAGTTTCAGAAGAGCCACGTCCATGTCAAAGCTGGAGCCTGAGTAGCTGGGCGAGATGTGAAAGCTGGCTACTCTGCGAACTACGGGAGCATCCTCGTCCAAGCGACTGGCGCCGGCATGAATCGTATAGTCCTCTGGACGAGCACCATAGACGCAGTGTGCCGCGCTCAGCACTACGCTGGCCGACATCAGGGAACCGCCGCAGATGAACAAGCCGCCTTGTCGCAGGTAAACCAAGTAAGGAACTTGAGCGATGGTCGTCTCCTGACCGCCCACGATGCGGGGCTTGCTGGCGGAGATGCGGGTAATCGCGAATGATAGCTGGCAGAGCCACCAGAGGAGCAACCACAGACCCGCCATGGCATGTCCAGACTGAGCATTGAGCGGTGCAATTTGTGGAGTGATAATGATGCCATGGCATAGCGCCTAGTTCCGGAAATTTATTTCCACACGATCTGGCCATTATTTCGGTATTCCGGAAGAGATTTCTTTTGTATTTGTTATATTTTTAATTTATTTATAGTTTCTAGTTTCTGCTAGACATTCTATTTTCGCTGAATATTGGTATAGGAATGACGTGAATTGAGGGACTAGTCAGGGGTGCCACCGAAATCGCTGTGGCTTTGAAAGCAATAATAAAGGGCGTCTCAGAGTATTCTATAATATTTTTTTCCTCAATAAATCAGGTAAAATTCAATATAATCACTAGGATACCGTACGGCCATACATTTGTACTGCAATATGCAAGCCATTTTTCAGCTGGCAACGAAAATCGCGCTCGCTTAAAGTTGAGAATAAAATTTCTAGAGAGCCTGGAGCCAGCTCTAGAGAATGCACAATAAAATTGGAGTATCAAAAAATCGTATAGCGTTACTTATCTTGATGGTTTTCAATGTGTTTGATAAAACCCACTATCAGGGATGCCACGGAAGTAGCTATTCATGATTACATAACCATTTTATATTAAAATATATTTTTAAAATATTTATTTTTATGAACTTTTGGGGAAAAAAATGAGTATGATTACGTAATCATAGGGGAGGGGGTTCCTCCAATTATTACTTTTGATTACATAGGGGGAGGAGGTCGAAAATCAGCAAAATCGTGATTACTTAATATATATATTATATATATTAATACAGCCTTCTAAATTCATAGCGATTTAAGTGGCATCCCTGTTTGATTTTGAAACCACCAATATTTTATTGCATACTTTTGGACACCTTTTAAATAGATTTCAAATCTCTAGCGGTTTTAGTAACTTGTTTTCTTCGAATTTTATTTAAAAATGGGAAATAAAAAGAACATCTTATTTAGAGACATTTTTTTTTATTCACTTCACATAAAATTCAACAAAAATTATTTTGAATTAAATATTTTAAAGACTTTGATTTAATTTATTGCCTTAATAAACTAGCCGGAAATATTAACTCGAAAAATTCAAGAAAACATATACGCGATCACCAGCAATGTTGCTCCACAAAGCTCTTGAGCCAGTACGTGATCGAGGGACTGCCTAGGCGGGTGTAGACGCCGGGATAGCCACTGCCACAGCCGTAGCCCCAGGAAACGATACCCACGGTGCGACCTTCAGCGTTGATCACTGGTCCTCCAGAGTCACCCTGGCAGGCATCCTTGGCATTCTCGCCCAAAGCACAGAACATGTTTTGCGTGAGTCGTTGCTTGGCAGAACCCACGGTTTCCCTGCACTGCCTCTGCGGTATGAGCTGCACTTGAGCCGCCTGCAGGCACTGGTTCTTGCTATGACCTTGGTTGTCCACCTGGCCCCAGCCCATCACCGTGAGATTCGCCCGTTGGGGCAGATTGTTGTAGTCGATCCTGACCAGACTCGCACTGCCGGAGATGTCAAAGGAGCGGCTCAACCGGATTACAGCCACATCGGAGTCCAGGCCGCGCTCGGGGCAGTAGTGGGGTGAAACCCGGGCGTACCAGGCCCGTTGCACATGCTCTGATGGAGATTCATCGCCCAGGCACTGCTGCTGGGCGTGCAGGGTGAGATCGTGGAGCTGATGGTGTTGTCGCTGCAGGCAGTGGGCGGCGGTGAGTACGCAGCTGGGCGAGATTAGGACGCCGCCACAGCGAAACCCACCGCCGCGACGCAGATTGACCAGGAAGGAGTGGTCGTTGATGGACGTGGTCTTTCCCCCGAAGATTTTGGGCAGTCTTGGGCTGAAGCTGGCTGCCAGCAGATGGAACAGGGTTAGTCCCAGGAGAAGCCTTAACATGGTCTAAGGGAAGTAGAACTCTGAAAGCTAGCTCTTATATATGGGTTATCTCCTGCCGCATTCCCCGAGTTAATTGGCTTCCAGATAAACTTGAACTATTTATTGGAAACTTAGAGATTAGACTTAACTAAAGAGTCTCAGGAATTCTGCTTTACAATGCGCAGAAACCAATCCCGTATGACTGGGACACTGGTGTAAACCCCAGGCAGTGAGGAGGCACACCCATACCCATAAGACACGATGGCCGCCAGCTGGCCGTGATAGACCAGCGGTCCTCCAGAATCCCCGTCGCAGGAGTCCTTCCTGTACAGCTTGGCGGCGCACACCATTGACCTGGTGATGCGGTGGATGCCCTTGAAGATGGACACACAGGAGGCACGCGACCACATGGGCACTATGACACTGTGCACCCTCCGGGCCGTGGATGTGGCATCGGCTGTTAAGAGACCCCAACCGGAGACCTTCACCAAGGCGCGAGCCGGAACGGGTTGCGTGGCCAGTGGGATGGTCTCTATATTGGCTCCCGTCATATTCGAGGTCAGTCGCAAGGCCGCCACGTCCATGTTCATGGTCTTGATGTTAAAGTCCGGACGAATGGCCACGAAATCCACCTGGCGAACAGTGGCATAGGGACCTCCCTGATTGGAGGCCCCACCATAGACCTTGAACTCGTCCTTGTTCTTCTGATATACACAATGCGCCGCCGTGATTACCCAACGCGGCCTAACGAGGGATCCGCCGCACAGCTCCGTCGATGTGGTGACCTGAACGAGATACTTCTCCTGCTTAATGCTGGACACCTGGCCACCAATGATGCGGGGCTCCAACGCCACGCTATCGGCAGCGGAGACAGTGCTTCCCAGGATGGGGATGAGGAGCAGCAGAAGCGAGGGCTGGCAGCGTGGCGAAGTCATTGTGGTTAACCTTACTGGGGGAAAGATAGCTTTTATAGCAATTAAATCTCTGAGGAGGAGACCTTAACATTTGCACAATTGTTCAAGCAACTCGAATTTGAATCAGAATCGGATATATTTATAAGCGGAAACTGGTTACATCTTGTTGGTATTAAAAGCGAATATTGTTACAAGGAAGTTGGTTTTATTAAACCAACTTAACGGAATTATAACTTCCGATTTGTGTGACTTGATTGAAGAAATATTTGACAAAGTTTGATTAAGGCAAATATTTATGTTAGGAGGAAATGTTTTAGGTCAATATTTACATACTTTATACTTTCTTCGGTGGTTATTATTCTGAACCTATAAATATTTTCAGCCTATTTCTAATTAGTTTTTGAGTTTGGGGGTTTTTATAGAATTTTTACTGAAAGTTAGCCTAACAGTTAACATTGAAATATAAGCCTTAAATCACTAAGCCTTGCTATCTAAATTATTTTAAATTTTTTACAATTATTCTAAAGTTACAAATATTTTCAACGTATTCCCAATTAATTTGTGGATTTAGGGATTTGTATAGAATTTATAGTGAGGATTAACTTTAACCGGACATTAAGAAAGTGGCCTTAAAATCCTGATATCTAAATTATTTTAAACTTTTTGAAGTATATATATTTTTCAGGTAAAAATGTACATTTTTTATTACTTTCTTCGGTGGTTATTAATATGAAGTTATAAATGTTTTCAACCTGTTCCTAATTAAATTATGGGTATAGGGGTTTTTATAGAATTTATAGTGTGAGTTAACTTTAACTGAATTGAGAAAGTGGCCTTAAAACCCTAAACCTTGCTAGTACCATTTATTAGATTTATTTTGCATTTTGTAAGTAAATATGGTACTGATGAAGTTCCTGGCAAGGTCTGAACAAGCTGGAGGCCTTCGTAGGGCCGCTTTGCACTCTCCCTTTCAAAATTTCGCGCAAAGAAATTTTGGTTGTGTAAATGTAAGAGCTAATTTCCAGTTAAACTCCCTGTCAAATATTTTCCGGCTTGACAAAAGAACAGCAATTTTTCGAAAGCCAAGTGAATAAGAAGAGATTTTGCGTGGCCGATACATCATAATTCGGTGCTATGCAGCAATAATCGATAGTTAACAGCACTATGTTATTCTTTCACGTTCAGATACATTTTAAGAAAGCAGTAAACCGCTAAGTTTTGATAGCTAACAAGCACATTAACAGTGAAGGCAAAAACCGGTCCTAAAAGTATTCAGATTTATTGTAAACTATTTTAAGTAAACATGTTACTGATAAAGACCCTGGCAAGGTCAGACACAGCTGCATACTTTATTCAGTGAAAGTAAATATATTTTACAAAGGAACTTTAGCCCAAACCTTTTTTTTATTATTTATTTTGTACACTTTATGCTTAATTGTAGATAAATGAAGCTACAGGATAGATAACAGCCATAGCTGCCAGGGCTTTCGGCTGAAACTTTTTATTTTTATTGCTAAATAAGCAACAATATTAATTTCTTAATCATTTTTTCTTGTGATCATTTAACTGTGATCAGATTATATACGTATTATTATAGTTCCTTCTGAAATTCTCTGTCGTTATAAAATGTTTTAAAGAACAAATAGAGCTGGAGAAAACAGGCCTAAATAATGGCCAAGAAACTGTTTACCCTTGCCATTGCAATAGATATGTTGACTGAAGATTGTTTGTTATCAATGCTTTATTGTTTATATATATGTATATACATATATTTACTTATTTTTTAAAGACCCAAAGACGCAAGGTTCCCGCTTCTTGCGTCAAGATAAACTCCAACTGTTTTGGTCTTGTGTTTTTTGGATATTCTTTGCCGTTTGATGAACTTGTTTACTATTAAACGACGATGATTTCTATTTTTAATTTAATTTCAAATATTTATTTAACCGCTCGTAGCAACTAACGACCTTAAAAGCTAGTTTCAGTTGGGTTTATATACAAAGTCCTTCAGACTTTTCACAAACGGAAAAATAGGAATGAAATGAGGGTCAAAATGTGAGGTTAAATGTCGAGGTAAAATGAAAAAGTATCAGATTGATGTGGGAAAAAATCATATTGATATTAAAATAAATATAATTGATATTATTCTTTATAATATGGAAATATTTCCGTATCAATGAAGGAATACAATGTCTGTTAAGTTGAAAATAATCCTTTCTAAGATCCAATAGACTCTTTTACACTAGAATTCAATATGATGGAAGGTTGAAGATGATCTTTTTCTAGAAAAAAGTCCTTAACTCCTAACAATCATTTCCTTCTGTAAGATCCTGATCCTCAATTGTTGGCCATCGTATTGTCGACCCAGTTACGAACGGAAGACACGTCTGTGTACACCCCCGGATATCGGGATCTGGCGCAGCCGTAGCCAAAGGACACAATGCCGTACAAGGTGTTGTTCCTGCTCACCGAGCCGCCGGAATCGCCGCTGCACGAATCCCTGCCAGCCCCACTGGCACAGAACATCATCGTGGTGATGGTGGCCTTGTTGCGATACAGGGTCCTGCACCTGGCCCGCTTCAACACCTTGATCTGGGCGGCCTTCAAAGTCCTGGAGGCCGTCGAACTGCCCTCCGAGGTGACGCCCCAGCCGGCGACGCGAACCCTGGAGCCCGCCTTGGGCTTGGAGGTGGCCATGTTGATGGTCCCAATATTGCTGCCCGTCATGGACTGATTCAGTTTGAGCAGCGCCGCATCCATGTTCATCCTGGCGGTGGTGAACTTGGGCGCCACGTGCACTGAGTCCACGGAGCGAACGATGCCATCGCTGCCATCGAGGGTGGTGGTGCCGCCGCGCACCCGGAAGTCGGAGGCGGTGTATCCCTTGACGCAATGGGCGGCGGTGAGGACCCAGCGCTCGGCGATGAGAGAGCCGCCACAGAGATTCGAGCCGCGTCGCACCTGCACCAGGTGCTTGGCTGTGGAGATGGTGGTGGTACTGCCGCCCACAATCCGGGACTGGATCTTGGCCGAGTTCTTAGTGGCAGTGGTGGCCTTCTTCTGCTTATTGAGCTTCTTTGCGTTGGTATTCCTGTTCCTGGCTGTTGCCTGATTGGTCCTTCGAGCCGCCAATTGGCGTCCGTTGGCGCTCCTCAGCCGTCTGTTCCTTTGCTGTCTTTTGTTATTCGCCACCGCCTCGCCCACTTGGACGAGCTCGGCCAGGAGTAGCATGCCCAAGATCAGGTAATCCCAGCGCCAGAGCATCTTGCTGTGAACTGTGGCGCTGGTGACCTTGCCCCGGCTTTTATGGCCGGATATTCGCTGAAATTCGGAGCCAGCCAGCTGAGCAAACAGCTCTCGCGCGGGTCACAATGGGAGGCAGTGCCTCGACGCTGCTCAATGGCATTCTTGCTCCCGCTCCCGCTCCAAGTGACGTCAACGATCAGGGTTAGCAGTGCCTGCTGATATTATCAACTATCCAGTCGGAGAGGTAACTCACATCCGAGTAAACACCGGGACTATCCGCCGCCGCACAGCGATGAGCCTTGCCCCAGGAGACCACTCCCACCAGGAAGCCACTGGAGTTGACCACCGGTCCGCCCGAGTCGGCGGCACAGGCATCCTTCAGACCCGGCACTGAGGCACAGAACATGCTGGAGGTAATATTCCGATAGCCACGATACAGCTCCCGGCACTCCCGCGGCGGCAGCACCTTCACATGGACGCTGTGCAGCTGATTGGGCAGCGTGGTGGCACTATCATCGGTCAAGCCCCAGCCGGAGACCCGCACAAACGAACCCGGACGCGGTGGGTTCAGAGCCAAGCCTATGGGTCGGGCTATGGAAGCCTGGAGCGGCTGCTGGAGCTGCAGAATGGCCACGTCGTGATCCAAGGTCGTCCGACTGTAGGCCGCCGGCAGGAGCACCTTGCGCACATAGCGGGCATTGCGCATGTCGCTCAGATAGGTTACCCCCCCGCGGACCACAAAATCCGAGGGCGGCCCCTCCTTCAGGCAGTGGGCGGCGGTGAGGACGCAGTGGGGGGTAATGAGGGAGCCGCCGCATTCGAAGTTGCCACGCCGCCGAATATTGACCATGTGCGGCTGATTCCTCACCTCGCTGGGATGACCGCCCACCACGCGCGGATTGCGACGTAACTCTGGCTGATCCTGCAGATCATCCGCTGCTAACTCCGGTATCCAAAGCATCCACATCATCGTCAGCGGCAGCAGAGCAGCTTGCATCTCGATCTCAGTGCTCTTTTGTACTGAAGCTGAGTTGTTTTGTAACGGAATCATTTATAGAGCCCAGCCCAGCGAGCAGCACTGACCTTACCCAATGAGCAGTAAGTTACAGAAAGATAGAAACACCTGCGCCGCCTGTTTACACACGACAATGAACTTGGTAATGTGGGCTAAGAGGAGGAAGTAAGGCCTCAATGTTCCCACTCTCTGCGGGGTAATGTTTGCTTTGGGGTTTGAGTAAGAGATAAGCCTGAGAAGGGAACGGAAATGGGGAACACAATAGAGGGATTGTGTTTGGGAGGAGGTTACAGGAAGTTCAGGAAGTCTCTATCTAAGATAAGATGGTACTATATGAGGGAGAAAAGAGTTTCTCAGAGATTTAACACAGTGGAACTTTTTTCCTGAAATATGTACAACTTTTATGTGGAATTGGAAGCAGGTATGTGCCTACTACCTACAAAAAAGTCTTATTTGGTTTAGTTCATGTAGTGCAGGGGGGCTTAAATCTGCCTTATGGCAGTGCATATACCAAATCAAATAAAAGAAATATGTTTTCTTTACACACTTTACCAATTTACCTCAAGGAATGCGAATTAATTAAACATAAAGAAAAATATGTTAAGTGTAGAAACAATAAGAAATTTCATTGGGATTAGTGGAGAGAAAAAAATATCAATGAAATTGTTGTTGGCGAGCTCGGTCTTATCAGTATAGGACAGCGACACAAAGAGGAATGTTCTAAATTGTTTGTGTATAGCGCCGTGGGATCGGAATCCTTACCTGTGGGATGGGCTCACACAAAGCCTATGCCGTGGGATTTTACAAAAACAAATGTTATGCGTGAGCATAGGCTTGAGCATCACGGATGTAGTGAATCTCTCACTGCTCTGCTCCTTAGGAAAGTACAGAATTCTGTATGTTACGGAGCAGCGTACGCTTCAGGTATACCTGAATCTGTCCCTTACAACGTGCTGACTTGGGCATGCATCCCTAAGGTCATTCCTGTCGCACATAGAATTTGACACAGATTCGTACGCCACGTGAAGCAAAGTCCGACTGGGAACCCACTAAAAGCCGAGCTAAATAGTTAGCTAAAGGTTAAAAAAAAAACAATTAATAAGGCAACACCTTCATCTTCAACCTTTATCTTTACTTTAACTTAATGGATGCTGATGAAGAAGGTGTTCCTTTATCTTTAGTTCAACTTAACTCTAAAAATATAATAAAAAGACCTTCCATCTTAAGTTAATATAAATCTCTAATCTTTAATAAACCCTTTCCCTACCCCTTCCAGTTTTCCTCACCACGGATATCTCACCAGGCCGCCAGAAGCTCCATGCCCAGATCCAGATAGATGTGGGCGAGCTATCCGCCCATGGCAGCAACACGGCCACCTTCTACATCTTCAGCCTGGCGGAGACGGAAATCAAGCTGCAGCAGCGGCTCAGCTACACCCTGGATGTGGATCGCGGTCCTGCTGGAGGATCGGGCTCTGGAGGAGCTGGAGCCCGTCTCAGCACAGCACCAAACAGCTCGGCCGAGTCCACTCCCGATCACGAGGTGAAGGCTGTGCCCAGCCAGAGTCTGGCGGCGATTTCGCCCGTGCAGATTGAGTACCTGGACGAGACGCGCCTAAGGAAGTCACGGGAGGATGTGCTGACGGTGCGCTGCTATGGGGACTTCAAGTTCGCCGCCCGCTTCTACACGTTGGACAGGAAGCCGCTGGGGCAGCTGTATCGCGGCGAGAACTTCCTGCTGCGAGCCAACACGGAGGTGGTGGCCCTGGACGATGTGGAGATACTGGACAGCTTCTTTATATGTGTGAGTAGGGGATTCTTTTACAGATCTATTGGGGCGTCTAATGGTGGATCTCCTCCTTTCTGGTAGGATCACAACTTAGTGCAATCGAACTACAGCTTTAAGCGAAAGAAATACAGCAACAAGTACAGCGCCGGCGAGCAGCTGGAGAGCGTGATAGTGCTCCGCACGAACTCCGCTCTGCGGGACTGGACCACGGCCCGGGATCTGGATCACCGGGGCAAGCTGGAGGGCAAGCCGGTGGCCAGTAAGTTCCTGAGGCCCCTGCCCAAGCCGCCATCAGCCACCGAAGAGAGCTCCGCTCCCACCCCGACGCCGCCAGCCGGCATCAGTGCCTACATGAGCAAGAGCCTGGTAACCAAGATACCCACCACGATGACCATCATCAACAGCAACTCGGCGGTGTCCAATGCGTTGCAGGTGGCCAATGCGGGTGTGATGACCAGCTCCCTCCATTCGGAGGAGGCCAACGAAGCCAGCGAGGGGTCGGGCCCGGCCCAGGAGAACCTCAAGACCACGCGCTTGGTGTACAACAAGGCTTTAGAGGCTGTCCAGGGCACCGGGCATTGTCGCGGTTTCATCAAGGGCGTGTACACGCTGGAGCCGGAGCGAGCCTCGGCTGTGCCTATCTTTGGGGTCTTCTGCATTCGCTGGCGACGGGCCAATGCCAAGGAAGAGAACGAGTCCAAGTTTGTGATCAGCGGCATGGACATAGCGGAGCCGCCGCTGAACATATACTGCACCATCGAGGAGAAGATGTTCGTGAAGATGCCCATGGCATTCAAGGTGGTCCTGAAGAATCCCACCACGCATGTGCTACACCTGATAGCCAACCTGAGCATCAGCAAGACGGATAACTTTATATGCTCCGGGCACAAGCAGGTGAGTGGTTTTCATTCCTTTTTTAAGTGGGGATCTTAAGCTTTTAAATCCCCAGCTGGACATCTCCATCATGGCCTACGAGGAGAAGGAGCTGGTCTACAACCTCTATCCCCTGCAAGTGGGCTGGCAGGAGCTGCCTGTGCTGAGCCTGGAGTACAACACGAAGGCGGATCCCCAGAAGAATGATAGCCAGAATGCCTTGCTCGACGAACTGGTGCAGCGGGCGCTGCCCAAGCGAGTCTTTGTGCTGGTGAGTAGGCCTTAGTGTAGAGATGTAAAACTACCGGTATTGGCACCATCGATAGTTTCGAGTTTTATTTCTCAAACTATCGATACTATTGCGATAGTACCGACCTATTTAATTTTGTAAAAAAAAGGGGTGTTTATCTAATAAAATGCTTAAACAAGTTGAGGGTATCCCTAGTAATTTGCTAAAGATTTTTAGATAAAAAATGTAATATAGTAATAATTTAAAAATTAATAAAAATAGTCAGACTAAGTTTTCAGTTTTGGTATCTTGTGATTTATATTTTCATTTTCTAATTAGAATTGGTTTGGTTTCAAGCCAACAAATATAATCTATGAGGACGATACTATTGCGATTGTTTTCAAACTATCGATGGTGCAAGCTGAATACAAACCATCGATACTATCGATAGTGCCACCGGTAGTTTGACACCTCTAGTTGGTAGGCCTTAGTGACCAGAGGATCCTTTCATTAATTAATCCTTTCCTTTGCAGCCCCCCCTGAAGCAACAGAACAAGTAGAAACAATGCCGATGCCTAGGTTTAAGTGTTTTAAAGTTAACCATAAATAAATATCAACAACTCGGGGTGGGTGTTTCTGTGTGTGTAAAGATTAAACTACACCTGCTCCATGCCCTTCTTTATTGCTAATAACAAACGAAACATATATTATACAATTATATTTAGAGAGTTACAATAGCATAATACTTGAGTGTGTGATTGAATTGTGTGAATTGTATTTGTTAAACGGGCCAAGATGTTGTTAAGCAGTTGAGTCCTGCCAAGTCCTGGTCAGCACAGCAAGTTGCACATTGTATTTTCGTACATCCCTTGAACGTACAGTAATAATAAATATATATAAAGCATATAAACCAGTTAAGTTTCCTTTGATATTCTCGATCACTTGCCGCTGGAGGAGAACTTGAAGACGCCGCCCTTGCGCTGGTTCTTGTTTTCGTTCTAAAAGCAGAGAAAACCCGTTAAGGTAAGGCTTAAAACTAGAGGTGGGAAAACATCGATGTTCGCGGATATCGATGTTTTTCGATGTTAAAAAAAAACATCGAAGGCTTAAAACTAGAGGTGAAAAGACATCGATGTTTAATAAAAAATTTCGATATATCCGATGTTTTCATAACAACATCGATCTTTCATCGATAGTGATGTGACAAAAATATCGATGTTCTCAAACATTTAAAAAACATCGAATGCATCGATGTTTTCATCGATAGTCTCCACCTCTACTTAAAACCGTTATAAATGAGAAATCCTTACCAGCAACCGATTGCCAAAAAGCATCACCGCCTTGTCCTCGGCCTCCTGGGGCGTGGCTCTTTCCCCCGCAGACAGTATGGGCTGCCTTTGATGGATATGTAGCTTCTGCTTGATGGCCTGCGAGAAGATCACCCGCCGGCTCACCGATTTCATGGCTAGGAGCAAATCCAGCCAGGTCCAGGTCACATTGTGATATTCCAGCGTGGGTATGACCAGAGAGTAGTCCGTGATGTCCTCCAGATTCTTCTCCTTGTTGCCCTTGTAGCTCACGCGCACGGGCACCTCTGGGATCTTGATGTAGATGAAGAGCTTGTTCTTCTCGGCCCGCTCCTTCATCTTCTCCACGTCGTCCTTCTCGATCTTCACATAGAACTCCGAGTCCTTGGCGCCCTTCTTGGACTTGCCCGAGCGCTTGGTAGAGGAGGAGGATGAGGATGAGGCGGATGGCTTGACCGCCTGTAAATTCGTAGTGGAGGCCGAGCTGGTGGAGGCATTGTCGTCCAGCTCGTCGCTGACCTCCGTCTCGGAGGCATCGCGATCGGGGAAGCAGAACTTGAGCATGGTGCTGTAGAACTTCTTGGTGATGGCTATGGTGATGGGCGCCACATTGATCTCGAAGTGCTCCTTCACGGAGATCCCTCCCACCGGAGCCTTCTCCCGGCAGAAGATGCGCAGCACCCGCTTGTGCGTGTCCACGGGCATGTCCTTCTGGATCTCGGTGGCCAGCAGGACATCGCGGTAGATCTCGCGCGGCAGCAGGTTCTCCATGCGTATGTTGCCCAGCTCTAGAAGATGCTCCACGGAATCGTCGCTCTTGGACTTCTTGGTGTAGAGAAAGGCGCTCAGGACGAGATCGGCTATGCCGATCTGGCCGTCCGTCTCCGTGAGCCGCCACTGGGCGCGCTTGAAGCAGATCTCATTGGTCCTTACCATGGTAACCGACTCATCGGAGCGCACATTCAAGATCTTGCTGAGCTGGGAGAGCTGCGTCTCCTTGTAGCAGAGGAGCATCATGTCCAGGTCCTCGCTGTACGTGTTCAGCTCCTCCTTGCTCTCCCGGATCATCTGCTGGACGTGGTCGTACTCCACGCGCAGCTCCAGGGTGTCGCCCTCCTCCACCCGCTCCTTGCTGATCATGTGTATGTCCTTCTCCAGCGACCGGATCTTCATCAGCAGACTCCGGATCAGAGTCTGCTTCTGCTGGATGGGTCGCTTCTGGTCCTCCGTGGAGTGGAGCTGGAGTTGGAAGCGCATCCGCGTGAGCTTCTCCGCTGCCTGCTTGCGCTGCGGCTCCACGTAGAGGAGCAGGTTGTTCACAATGTCCAGGATCATGGCGTACTGCAGCGAGTTGGTGCACACGTCCAGGTCGTGATGCATCAGGGTGAAGGCATCCACCGGATCGTCCTGCTTCTCCCAAGGGGATAGCAGCTCCTCGGAGGGCGGCGGTGGCACCTCGGTGATGTGGTTCGGGTCGATGGCGTCGCCGTAGCTCACGTAGAAGAACTCGCACTTGCACTTGGACACGATGCGCTGCAGCTGGACGGGCTGCGACTCGCCCGAGTTGTCGCTGAGAAAGGCGCCCACCGTCTCCGAGACGACGCCGCCCACACTCCGTCCACTCCCCACCAAATGGGAGATATCCTCCGGCAGATTGTTGATCACCGTCTCGTCCTTGTCCTGAATGTTGTCCACCGTCAGCCACATGATCTCCTTCTCCAGCAGCGAGTTGTTGTCGCCGGCGCTCACGGTGGCATAGTACTGCATGCACTCCAGCAGCCCCTTCCAGGTGGTCTTCGAGATGAGCGATCGCTCACGCCACACGGGGCGGTGTTCGCGTTGCAGGATCTCCGCCTTGGCGGCACTGATGATAACGTAGCCCGAGGTCTCGCAGCCCTTGAGCAGCACCTGAGAGTTCACCAGGCTAATGGACCAGTTCTCGTGGATAATGTCCTGGGCGGAGCAGGCCTGCAGCCCCTGCAGCTGCAGCTCCCGCGACTGGGTGCTGTGATCGTCGCTGTACACATTGAACTTGTGGTCCGCCTCGGCGATGAGCTGCTGCAGCATGGCCGTGGCATGGATCTGGGCGGGGGCCTTCTTCAGCGGGGCATTGGCATTGGCAACTGGGGGAAAAGGGAGGAGGTTTAATCATTATAGGAGGATCGCATTATGCAGTGGCGACCACGAAATGCTGCGCTGGTTCTAGTTTTCAATCATCTTTTTGTAAAAAATATTAATAATTTTAAAAACAATAAGAATTAGGGAAGGACTAGAAGGTTTAGGGAGGGGACTTACGAAATATCGCTTAATATTCGATATTTTTTGGTAATTTTTAGTGTGTATAGGAACGGAAATTAGGGAAGGGTTTAGGAAAGAACTTAGGGAAGGAACTTACGAAATATCGCTTAATAATCGATATTATTCAGTTTTTTTTTAGTATGTATGGGAAAGGAAAGTAGGGATGGGTTTATTAAGGAACTTAGGGAAGGAACTTACGAAATATCGCTTAATAATCTATATTTTTCAGTATTTGTTTTTAGTATGTATAGGAACGGAAATTAGGAAAGGGTTTATTAAGGAACTTAGGGAAGGAACTTCCGAAATATCGCCTAATAATCGATATTTTTCAGTATTTCTTTTAATATCTATAGGAAGGGGCCGTCTGTCCATTTTAGATAGAACATTCTCAAAAATGGAGCAAAATGTAGCACTAGAAGAAGGCTATAAATCTTCATCTTTCATCTCCAAACTCACTTGGCAATCCCTCATTGCTCGCACTCGACAAGGTAATGGTGCTGTCGCTGCGCTTGTGCTTCAGCACCGCCGAGTTGCCGGCGCCCTCCTTGCGGTAGCTCTTCACCGCCTCCGTGGACAAGTTGTTCTTCAGCTTCTGGGACTTCATAAACGAATCGAACAGGGCAAAGGCCACGTCCCGATTGCTCTTGGTCCAGGCCCCCTTCAGGTCGTACACCACCAGCTTGTGCGTGGGCGTCGTCGACTTGGCCTTGACCTCCTCCTCCGTGGTGGCCGCCGCCGCCGGAATCAGAGCCTCGCGTCCGTAGGACACCTTGGCCACGCTCAGAAAGTAGAAGCGCACGATCTTAAAAGCATCGGCGGCGGCACTGGCGGCTAGATTCTCGGAGCTGCTGTCCAGCTTCTCGGTGACAATGCTCTTCAGCCAGATCTCGGCATCGTTGAGCTCACAGTTCATGTAGATCGTGGACCAGTCCGCCTTGGGCCGGTGGATAAGCCCGTCCTCGATGGGATTGAGGGAGAGCGAGTGCTCGGAGCTGAAGGACACGCGCCGCCCGTTCAGCTGGAAGCCCTTCTGCAGGGCATGAGACATCCAGTAGAGCACCTGGAACTTGTGCAGGCACATCTGCAGGTTGGCCTTCTTGTAGTGCCTGCTCAGCGGCTTCTTCCGCGGGCGGATGTTATTGAAAACAGGACCGCGTCGCGTGGGCCTGGTCACACCTGAGAGGATCAGCTGCAGGCTCTCGAACCAGCGCAGGGTGCTTCCATACAGCACTAGACTGGGTATGTCCACCTCCAGGTCCTCGCCCGCCTTGGGCTTGGTCTCGAAGGATATCCAAATGTTAAGGTTTAGGGAGCGGAAGGCCCTGAAGGAGTCGTGCACCTGGTTGCTGGAGTACTCGGGCAGCTTGTTGGGGGCACAGGGCATGACGGCGTGGTGGTCATTGGGATTGGCCAGGCACACCCAGTTGAGCTTCACCGTCAGCTTGAGGTTGGGGAAGTGCAGCAGGCGACAATCGTCATAGCGGGAAGCGGTTCTCACGGTGACCTGAAAGGATGGAACCCAAAATGATCAAAACTAACCCTTAAAAGCTTTCCCTTAACTTACGTTGAGTTCCCCCTTGAACATAATCTTGGCATTCGTGAGCACAATCCCACAGTTGTTCCACGTCAGCTCCATTTCCTCCGTTGTATTATAGGGATCCAGGGAGGCATGGAGCAGTATAGTAAACTGCTTGGCTATCAGGGTTAACCTTCCATGGAGCAGCAGGCGCAGCTTGTCCCAAAAGGGCAAAGGCGGAGAGGGATCCTTGGACGGCGCCGAGATCTTCTCAAAGCTCAGGTTGCACTGGGCCATCACGGGTTCCCAGCAGGCCCCAAAAGCATAGCTGCAGCTCTCCAGCTCGCAGTCAAAGTCGTGGTAAAACTTCAGCGAGGGCATGCTCCGCTGGATCACATCCGTGCCAAAGGGCTCGCCCACCTCGATGAAGACATCCCGCTTGGCCCGCTTGGAGCCCATCTGCTCGGCGCCACAGAGGTTACCATAGAGCCGCATGCTCTTCACATAGAACATGGGCTGGGGGAAGTCCCTGCAAACACAAGGAAATCAGGAAAACAGAAATATTTCCCTGCCATAGCTTAAGGAGCATCGCATTATGAAGTGACGACAACGAAATGCTGCGCTGGATCTAGTTTTCATTCATCTTTTTGTCAAAAATAATCATAATTTCAAAAACAATAAGTAATTAGGGAAGGGTTAGAGGGTTTAGGGAAGGAACTTACGAAATATCGCTTAATTATCAATATTTTTCGGTATTTTTTTTAAGTATGTATAGGAACGGAAATTAGGGAAGGGTTTGGGAAGAAAATTAGGGAAGGAACTAACGAAACATCGCTTAATTATCATAATTTGTTGGTGCTTTGTTTAGTATGTATAGGAACGGAAATGAAGAGTTTAGGAAAGAACTTAGAGAAGGAACTTACGAAATATCGTTAAATAATCGATATTTTTCGGTATTTTTTTTAGTATGTATAGGAACGGAAATTAGGAAAGGGTTTAGGAAGGAACTTACGAAATATCGCTTAATTTTGGATGGACCGTTTTCCCTTATGGAAGACCCCGTGTAAAAGGACCACTCTCGAGAATGTATTCCTGGATCAAGGCTATTAGAGGAGTATCAAACTCACCTCAGCATGAACTTCCACTCGGAGCAGCTAATATTCACACCGCGACACCATAGCGTGGTGAACTCCAGGCCCTCCTCCGGCCAGGGGCTCTCGTGGTCGATCTCCCTCATCATGCGCGTCACATTGTCGTAGCCATGGATAGAGGTGTCCGCCATGGCCATGATCTCCACGTCCGTCATGATCCAGGCCAGCAGGCGGGTGCGCACGGGCCCACTCTCGCGTATCTTCTTTGATCGCTGGATATAGATCTCCGAGTTCTTCTTCACCAGGTTGGCGTACAGGCTCTCGATGGTTCCCGCGGGCAGCAGGAGACGCTCTGCGCACAGCTCGGCGATCTTCTTATCGAAGAGAGCCTTGCGCTTCAGGCTCTCCAGGTACTCGTCCACGAGCAGGACATAGTTGTCGCGCAGCTTCACCTCGAAGGGATCGTCGCTGATCTCGAGCAGGAACTCCTTGATCTTGATGACCAGATCGCAGGGCAGCGGGGAGTCCACCGTAAAAGGCTTCTTCTTGTAGTTATGGACCAACTTGAGCCACTTGAAGTGGCTGACGCACTCGCTGTTGATGGCATTGTAGAAGTCATGGTCGTAGGGGAAGATGGCCTTGAAGGAGCCAATGGTGGTGACCCACACCCGGTTCGAGGGGAGCTGGAAGCCGGGAAAGTTGAGGCGCTCGTGAGTGAGCACCTCCAAACGCGGCACCGACTGCATGTCCAGCTCCTTCACCGTGAAGATGTGCTGATCGTCAATCTTCACAAAGACATTCTCCGCGTAGATCATGTTCCGCTCCTTGTGGCTGAAGAAGAGGCTCTCCACGAAGATCTGCACGGAGTGGCGATCGGAGAGCTTGATCTCAAAGATGGTGCTTCGCTCAGCAGAGAGTTCCACCACCAATCCGCCTCGGGGAGCTGCCTTCTGGGCTGGTGAGGCTGGCAAAGCCACCTCCCTTTTGAGGTCAAGCATATCCCGGACCAGGGTGAGTAGGTGCATGTGGAGGTTGGAGTTCCAGGTGGCGTCCGTGTTGCAGGGTATGTAGATGGACAGCTTGCCCAGGCTGCCCTCCACCTGCTCGTGCTCCAGCCGGATCGCCTTGCAGGTGGCAAACACGTCCGCAAAGTCGGTGAGGCATAGAGAGGAGGCCTTCATGGAGCGCATGATGGCCATTTGGAACTCCTCCAGCTTCAAAGTGGCCACGTTCTGCGAGCGGGACAGGTAGAGCTCCGAGAAGCTGAGCAGCATGTAGGCATTGTGATGGTTCACAAAGTAGGCCGTGATATCCTTGATTTTCAGGGACACGCGCAGAGAGGTAGAAGAGCACGAAGGCTGATCGGTTAGGTTCTGACCCGAGCTCTGCTTGGCCCTCTGCCCCTGTCCCTGACCCGAGCTGCTCCTCTTGGGCTCCAAACCCCTATACTGCCTCAGGCACTCCATGGACTTGACCACAAACTCCGCCAGCTGCATGCTGTACTCCGTGCGGAAGGTGTGCACCGATATATCCAGCTTTGTGGTATTCGCATACGAGCACAGCTTGACCAGGCTCACGCCCAGAAAGAAGGGAGAGCCCGGCGAGTGGGTCTTCTTCAGGTTGTTGGTATCGTTGATGGAGTTGCCCAGATTGGACCACAGCGTCTCCACCATCAGCTCCATGCTCCACTGCCGCTGGTTCAGCAGCAGGTTGAGGAACTTATTGTTGTACCTTGAGCTCCGCTTCTCCTCGATCTGCTCTAGAAGGAACCTTGTGTGGCTGACGCTCATGGCTATGTTCTCGTCCTCCAGTTGCATTAATAGAGAGACATTGAACAGCTCCGCACAGCCCTTGACCACAATGCGTTGCATAATCCACTCCAGGATGCCCCCTTCGCGGTGGTTCTTGGCCTTCAGGCAGTCCTCCGGCGCCGTGTCCAGGTGGAGGTGATCTGGCAGGGACTTTTGCTTGTGCATCAGCTGCAGGGGCAGCTGCTGTGAGCCGCGCTGACGGGCGAGGAAGTTGTTGTTGACAAAGTCATAGATCTCGCTGTGATTGTAGATTATTTGGAATGTCTTTAGCTTCACATAGAGATTGAAAATGTCCTTCTCGAGCTGGAAATTAAGGAGATCTTAGCAAAGTTTTAGTCTGGGAAGGAGCCTCTACCTACCACCGAATCTATGGTAAATTGTTCCACAAACAACAGCTTCTCGTACTTGGTGTCTATGTCCAAATGCTGGAAGACCAACTTGGCCAGCATAGAGGGCAGCAAGGTCTTTTCATCTGTAACCTTCGAGTTGAACTTGCCCGTGATCTGTGGTTAGAGATATAAGCCTTAAAACATCTCAAGGAATTAAGGCTGTTATAGCCTTGTTCCACTGTAACATATTTTCGAAAACTGAATGTAGGTGTTTCCACTGCTCCATCTACATTCTAGGAGCATCACATTATGCATTATGGATCTAGCTTTCATTCATCTTTTTGTCAAGAATATTCATAATTTCAAAAATAATAAGAAATTAGGGAAGAAATATCGCTTATTAATCGATATTTATTTTTTTTAGTGTGTATAGGAACGGATTAGGGAAGGTTTAAGGAAGGAACTTACAAAATATCGCTTAAGAATCGATATTTATTATTTTTTTTTTAGTATGTATAGAAACAATAAGAAATTAGGGAAAGGTTAGAAGGTTTAGGGAAGGAACTAACGAAATATCGCTTAATAATCGAAATTTTTCGTTTTTTTTTTTTATTATCTAGAGGAACGGAAATTAGGGAAGGGTTAGAAGGTTTAGGGAAGGAACTTACGAAATATCGCGTTAATAATCGATATTTCTCAGTACTTTTTTTTAGTATGTATAGGAACTGTCCATTTTAAATAGACCATTTTCCCTCATGGTTGACCCCGTGTAAAACAATGACCTATTCTCGATAATGGAGCAGAATGTAGCAGTTTAACAAGGCTATATGATTAATCCTTACATGAAACAACTGCAGCTTGGCACTAAAATCGTTCTGCGAGTTTTCCTTGACGGCGGAAAAGGTTGCCGCCTTGATGCTAAAATTAAAGTTCTTTGGTATAATCGGCGCCAGCTTCTCGTAGTTGTCATTGTCGTAGCTGCTCCGGGGCGAGGCCAAGGCCTGAGGCGTGCGTCTCGCCTGCTGACCCGACGTCGTCCTGCGCTTGGCCTCGCTAAGGAACTCGTACAGTCCGCCATGGATGACGGATTTGGCATTGTTGATGACCAGACTAAGGGTCTGAAGAAGGAAATTAACTACACAAAGAGCTTAAGGAGCTTTTAGGCTCAACTCACATCCATAGAAAGCGGTCCCTGGGCAAAGAGCGAGGCATCCAGGGTCACATCGAAGCTAACCTCGCCCAGACAGGGCCGTATCTTGTTCAGATTCTCCAGCGACTGGCGTCGGGAGCTGCAGTGCCTCAGCATCTTGGCCTGAGCCTCGCTCAAAGCCGCATTTACCAGCAGGACGCGGGCATTCTGCACGATGCTGCCATCCAAATGGAGCTCCTTGGCCGTGGCGTGCAGGAACCAGCCGGGATCAAAGTCATTGTTCATCAGCACCACCGATATGTTGTTCACATGCACGGCCATGAACTGGGCAAAGGTAATGATGCTGGCCGGCACCTTGGTCTGCCGGAAGTCCGGCACTCCCTTGGCCTCCTTGGACGCGGGCCTCGGGAGTTGCTGCTGGAGCAGGTCGTCCTGGGTGTCATCCTCCTGCCAGCTGCGTATGTCCTTGTTAATCCGGATATCCCGTATGTAGATGGAGAGCAGCTTGGTCACCTCGGTGGTGAAGAAGCTGCTGCGCAGGCACACCTCCTCGATTTGCTGAGGGAAAAGAACTTTATGTCTATAGGAATTTATTAATAACTAAGAGGGGGCTACGCCTACCACCGAGAATCCGCTCTTGCTGATGTGCACATTCTTCAGGGACAGGTACGGCAGCGAGATGCGTCCAATCCGAACTTTGACCCGAAACCGCTTGATCAGATACCAGCTAATGCCCGTGGGCAAGACCCTAAAATGGAGCAGAGAGTGATTCAATTATGTTTTTATCGGAATTCGGAACATAATTAAGAGCTTCTACTTACCAATAGAGGAGGATGAAGAGCAGCAGGCAAAATAAAAGCAGCTGGAGCATCATGTTTGCGTTTCAAAAACCATAGCGCCCCCGCTTTTTCGTTGCTTTAACTGTGTTTTTTCAAATGTTTATTACTCCAAATTTAGCTTGTCAAACATGATGCGGCAATAGACGGACCGTGGCCAGGCCGTTAAAAAATACCACTAATAAATATACCAAAACAAACGAAATGGGGACGTTCCCGAAACCAGTTCGTCTCATAAAACTTTGCCAATAAAAACTTAAATATAAGCATTTTCATCATTTAGTAAGCAGTGCAATACATTACAGAGTAAGAAGTTGGAAAATTCCCAACTGGAATTTTAGGGGGGAAGAATTTTTAGGGGGAAAGTTAAGGGTTTTTTTCGGAACGATTGTGTTAAAATTCTTAAGAAAATCTCTATAAAATTGCTGCTTTTTTATTATAAATCACCTAAAATGGCGAAAATATCAAACTAAATACGAGTTTCATCGAAACCATCGATACCAACAGAGGTGGAGAAACATCGATGACATCGATGCTGCATCGACGTTTCTTTCGTGATAGTCCATCGATAGTTGTTCACTTACGTCGTAAATCTTCACGTTTTTGTTCACTTACGTTGTAGATCGTTACGTTTTTGTTTTGGATTTTTTAGGGTTAAATATCGACTATTTGAGATTTTTTAGGGGGAAAGCAAAATTTTCATCTGGCAACACTGAGCTATATCTTCACAACAAAATTAAAAGGTTTATCTTATCGCCGCTCCCCGCGCTCGCTTTGGATTGGATTGTAAGCATGCACAGGTGAAAAACGGCCGACGCAATGCTGTTGCTGGAGCTGAACATTCTGACCCTGAACATTTGGTGAGCATTCGGAGCATCGCCTTCTACGGCTTCCTTTGTTCAAGCCATTCATTGACCTTGCATCTCTGGAGATAATAACCATATATGTGATTTTCAGGGGCATTCCGTACGTGTCAAGCGACCGTGGACCCCGCATCGATGCTATTTGCAAGGAGCTGGCCAGCGGCAAGTATGACATCGTGTCCCTGCAGGAGGTGTGGACGCAGCAGGACAGCGAGCGGCTGCAGAAGGGCACGGAGGCTGTGCTGCCCCACACGCACTACTTCCACAGCGGCGTAATGGGCGCCGGCCTGCTGGTGCTCTCCAAGTACCCCATACTGGGCACGCTGTTCCATGCGTGGTCCGTTAATGGGTACTTTCATCGCATCCAGCACGCCGATTGGTTCGGCGGCAAGGGAGTCGGCCTGTGCCGCATTTTAATCAACGGACAGATGGTGCACCTGTACAATGCCCACCTGCATGCGGAGTACGACAATGCCAACGATGAGTACAAGACGCACCGGGTGATCCAGGCCTTCGACACTGCTCAATTTATCGAGGCCACCCGCGGGAATTCGGTGCTGCAGATCCTTGCCGGCGATCTGAACGCCCAGCCGCAGGATATATCGTACAAGGTGCTGCTCTACACCTCCAAGATGCTCGATAGCTGCGCCTCCGACACCTTCCGGACGAATGAGTGCGAGCACAACTCGTACACGTCGCCCCGTGCGCTGGCCAGGAATCCCCAGGGCATTCGCATCGATCACATCTTTGTGCGTGGCGGCGATCATGTGAACGCCGAGATTGCGGAGTACAAGCTGCCCTTTCCGGAACGTGTGCCCGGCGAGAAGTTTAGTTTTTCGGATCACGAGGCGGTGCTGGCCAAACTGAGATTATCCCGAGCAACAACAGAGGCTAGAACCATTCCAGAATCTCCGGCAGTGGCCACCATCGAGGTGAACTGCCAGGTGGAGGACGCGGAGACCTGTTCCGTGCGCCAGTTGGGTGCTGGCGATGCTCAGGGTGAGCAGGACCAGGAGAGCCCGAGCCCGATTCCGAGCCCTCGGCCAGAGATTCAGTGCAATGGCAGCTCCACCTCTGTGCAGTCGATGCCTGCTGCTAGGACTGCCGCTCTCAACGAGGCCCTGGCCCTGTGCGATGCCTCATTGCTCCAGCTGAACACCGATCGGATACTCTACTACAGCGCTGCCACCTTTCTGTTTGTCCTCCTCGTTCTGCTGGTTGAGTTCACGGCCCCGGTGGGCATGCGCACCATCTTCCTGCTGCTCAAGTTCATCGTGTTTGGCGTCATCCTGTTCTGCGTGTTCATGGCCTCCATTTGGAACTACATGGAGCGGAACGGGGTGCTGCAGGGCAAGAAGTCGATGGAGGTGATGCTGCATCATGCCCAGAAGTACGAGTACTTCTACTGAGGGAGCAGGAGGAACAGGAGCAGCCCCGCTCAATATGCGCATTTAATATCTATGTGTAGACGTTGTATTTGTCTTTCGACCAAAGCTATTTACGACTTGACAAGATCTTCAATTGTCCTGGACACGATTTCAATGCAATTCAATGGTCTCTATATCTGTGTAATGTCCTCCAAGCCCCCAGTAACTATAGTTCAATAAAACTGAACCATATTTTAAAGTAAAAACAAATAAAATTGATAAATAGCAATCTATTACTCATTCTATGAATCAAAGTGGTGTTTATTCTACTTATAAATGCGAGAGCCCAAAATACAATCTAATCTCTAATTGATTTTCAATTAGGTTTTGCGATAAAAGCTGATACTGATACTATACATGAATATATCAACCAGTCCTTAAAAATCCCTCTACTAGTGCTGGGAAATAATCGATTTCAACATCCGTTTTGAAAGAATCGATGTATCGTCAGACACTTTCAAGATAAATTCTACCACTACAAAGAGAAAGAAAAGCTTTCCAATATTTTAATATACTAAATTATATATGTTTTTTATTTCCTTATTAGAGCTGGCAAAAATCTATGTTTTGCACTATCGATTTTTTCGATGTTTTACTAGTGAAACATCGATACTATCGATGTTTCCTAAGCCATACATTTTCTCACTTAAAACGATTCCGGCTTTAAGGGAATAATTTCCATTCATGATCTAGCCAAAGGTAGGTATGAAGGTAAATACCTTCCAATATTCGAGAGAGTATCGTCATGATAATTTCAAAGGCTTAAAATGGAATCGGTCAGTTCTATATATTTTTTTTAGCAATATTTCTTTTTAATAATGGCAACGCCTAAGTACTCATAACATCGATAGTGCGAAAAACAATCGATGGTTTTCAAAAAAAGTTAAAAAAAAAAACGATTGTATCGATAGTGCTCCGATGTTTTGCCAGCACTAATAAGGATAATTAAATTAAAATTAAGCTTTCAAATATTTTAATATACTAAGTGATAGATTTTTCATTTCCTTAGAGTGGATGTGTGCATGTAGAATATCTAGAAATTATATTGGTCTTTGGTTTGGTCCATTGTAAGCTTGTAAGATTCATAAGCATCAAATTTCGAAAAAGTTTGCTTTGCTATAAACGATATTTTTACGACTTAATCGGTTTTATTTTCTAAAACATCGGTGCGCTGAGAATAGATTTCGTCGCAGCTCTACCCTCTACAAATAAGTAAGCTTAACGAGAATGCTGATAAGAAAATCATGCCAAAAATTAAGCAATTAATCAAGGCAAGCTGGGCAAGTCAATAACCTCCACCTAATAGAAAAAGTTTATATATTAAATATATTATATTTTCTCTCCCTAAAAAACACCTCAAAGTATGCTCTACATTACCCCCAAACCGGCACCACACACAATCGAACACAATAGCTTTAAGTATTAGGGTGTTTTTAACATTTTTTCTTTATTCTCGAGTAGAAAACAGCTCCGCATGATCCCATCTGGTACACATTTTATTCGGGCTTCTTTCCCTTAGCCAGCTCAGCCTTCTTGCCCTTGACGGGGGCGGGCTTCTGGGAGCGCAGGACAGCGGACGCACGACGGAGAGCAGCCTGTAAAACCATAAAGACAAGCCATTAGATGGGGCCCACTAGGATAGTTAAGATTTCTATCGAGGATAGGAACCTCAGATAGTTTTATCAACACGGATCATTCTGCGATCTTGGTTGTGTAGCATAATAAAAAAAGATCATCATGACAAAAGACTTGCAAATTAAAATCAAAGTAATATTTACCTGGGTCAGGTCCTTGCGGTATTTGGAGCCGATGAGCAGGTTCTTCAGCTTTTTCAGGGAACGGCGGGGACCGGCCTTGAAGTCAACACGCACCGTGTTCTTGGCAGGACGCTGGGCATACTTGCCCTTCTTCAGCACAGCGGTGAAGCCCTTCTTGTCGGCGGCGGGCACGACTCCCAGGGTCTTCTTGTGCACGATGCCGCTGTAGCGGTACGAGCTCACGCTGGCCAAGTTGTTTGGCTCCTGGAAAATAATGCAAATATTTGGTGTGAGTTAATGTTCTTTTAGCAGAAGGAAGCACTGATCTAGCCAACTTTGCGTCAGATTAAAGTTACTATCATGTTGTATTCAAATATCATTGTGAAAGTGTAAAGTTGGAAACATCACTGAAGGCTTTTAGCTTATTTAAAGGAATTTATATATTTACTTACTGTGCTGAAGGGCTTCTTAACATCGCGCTTCTTCAACAAGAAGGCGTTGTTGTTGCGAATGATCAACCAATTGAGGTGCGAAGAGGTTGCCATCTCACGTCTGCAATAAAAGAACATTAAATTAATAATAGTTTCCAAGTAACACGAATAATTATTTATTTGAATAGGTATTTCAGTCTTGGGTGATGAATATAGTCTTCAAAGAACTCTTCCGCTCAAATCATTCATCATTTAAGCAAAACTCAAGTACTTCAAGGGATTTATTAAGCTTACCTTTTTGAAAAAATCCAGAGTTAACCAAAGAAAATTAAGGAAACATGGAATAAAAAGAGATCACAAGGTTAGTTTTGGCATTTTGGGTTGCAATTAGAGCAGTTTCTTGACCATTTTCAGTCTTGGGTGATGAATATAGTCTTCAAAGTACTCTTCCGCTCAAATCATTCATCACAATGGGGATTGAATCAGCCAAATAATTACATGTGCTCTTACCTTATAAATTAATATTCCAAATTTCAAAGCGGCAGCCAAGGTTCATGAAAACACACAAGAAAACAATTAATTAGCAACCATTTCACCACAGCAGTCTTTCATAAAACTAAAGTAACAAATTCCGGCATGGTTTTGAGCTCTTTAAAATTGCACATTTTTTTCTTGTATTCACTATTGTCGCTGCTGCGTTGCACGTGCAGGTAAAACTAGATTTACCTCCGCCGTTCGGCGCTCCAACAGCCAAATTAACTGCAACACGTGGTGCAGGCATTGCGCTAAACACTTGCAGTGCGCTTGCAACGCTGTGGGGAGGCTCTAACTTAACCAAATCAAGACAAAACGCTAAATGCCCACCTTTTCTCGTTGAAAGACAAGCAGGAAAGAAATATGGCAGACGGGCATAGCGTGAACTTGGCTGCGCTTCGCCAAAAACACAGGGTTGCATGGTGACAGCCAGCGATAGTTTCCCGAGTTGGCAGCGTTTGCTTATAAAATAAGAACTGCCATTTTATTTATTTATTTATTTATTATAAATTAAATACGCTAAAAGCCCTTATTAAAAATATACCAGAAGATATATATTTTATCAAGTTTTATTAAGATAAAGCTATTGAGATTCTTGGCTATGCTACTTTTGAAGAACTCATTCTGTCTCATGTTGATTGATCTTTCGTCGCATAAAACGCATTTATTAGACAGATTTTCTTTTTGGGCCAACCGAAACCCTATGTGACAAATATAATTAATAAAATTAAATTAATAAGAATCGCCGGATAAATATAACGATATTTATTACACCTTCAAGCTTATCGATATATCCAACAACCCTAGTGACAACCCTGTGTTAGACTTGTCAGACAAACACATTTCCGAAAACTCACTTAAAACGTTAAATTAAAAGTTCAGATAACAACAGATCATTTCAAAAAGTTTTTGTTTTCGGCTGTGGTTTGTTTTTATTGTCGTATGTCCATCCAGAATTTAAACACTCGTGGTAAGTGCTGCGAGTGCAGTTTTTCGAGCCAGCTACACATGTACATAAAAATGGCTGCTCTCGTGTTCGTCATCAGCGGCCCCCGCCTCTGCGCTGGTGTGTGTGTGTACACCCATGCACACGCACTCGAGTAAAGCACGCTGCAAGGGTGTGATTACATTGGATGTACAATTACATTACACGTTACATCGCTGCATCCGATAATCAATGGAGTTTTGCCCTTCTTCCCCACAGACCCCTTTGCTGATGCAATCAAGGGCAATGATGATGATATTCAAGACGGGCTAGTGCACATAAGAATCCAGCAGAGGAACGGTCGCAAGACACTAACCACTGTCCAGGGCCTGTCCGCGGAGTATGACTTGAAGAAGATAGTCCGCTCCTGCAAGAAGGTAAGCTATAGTAACAAGATATGGAATACAATGTAAACCATACAAATAGTGTCGTGGGATAGTGAGTGTGCGAAAATTTCCGCTTACAACTGCGGTCAAGCAAATAGTTCATTAAATTGTTGTACTGATTGTGCAAGTCTCGGTCCTTAATAATGATAAAATAATGTATATTCTTGTACTTTATTAGTAATTGTTTATTTTTTTCCTCTTTTTTTGGTAAAAAAAAAATTTTTAACGTAAAGGTCAACATCTTTCGGTGAAAGTTTATTAGTTACTGCTTTCATTAAATCTTTTTGGTCTTAAAATTACAAAAAAAAAAAAATTAATTACATTTGCATTCTAAAAAAAATTAAACTTTAATAATTAATATTGTCTTTTTAATTAGAATAACTCTAAAAGTTAGAAAATTTAAAATAATATAATAAAATAACTCCTTCGGTGAAATTTTTCCATTTAAATGAGTTTTTTTTACTTCTAAATAACATTAAATTACATTCTTAAGATAAATAAATATTTAGTAGTAGCAAAAAGACTGAGATAAGGATTATCAAGGAGAAATCGTACCTCTATTATTCTCACCGAAACTATTCCCACCTATTTTTGTAAGATTAGATTATTTCCTTCTTATGATACCACGACAACTTTGTACCAATAAACCAAAACGAAATATTAAAATATATTCAAAACTCCCCACAGGAATTCGCATGCAATGGCACTGTAATCGAGCATCCAGAGTATGGTGAGGTTCTCCAGCTCCAGGGCGATCAGCGTGAGAACATCTGTCAATGGTTGACGAAGGTGGGACTAGCTAAGCCGGACCAGCTCAAGGTGCACGGCTTCTAAGCGGACGTAGCGAACAAAAAGCGGTGTGAATTCTCACTACTATTTCATTCTTAAGCACCACAACAACATCAACACCCTTTAAAAACAACTTGCAAAAGTTCTTTGTTCCGATTTAATTGAAAAACTCTCTTGATATATAGAACATTTACATGAAGACAGAGAAAGCAATAGACCATTAACTGAGAACAATGTTATAAATAAAATTAAATGTTCAATTTAAATAAACGAACGTGTGTGTGGGCGCTGCCTTAGCATAATGGGGACGAAAATGGATCATGTGTAATTAATTGAGTTCTATGACCTCTCGGATTATGCTGGCTGAACGATTATCAAAAGGCAAATTATAGTTTTTAAAATCGGGGTTGTTCACAGGCTACACCCAATGTTCTTAATTGGGTTAAGCTTTATTTAATTATGCCATGGAAAAGGCTAATTTTCAGAAATCGAACGTAGTGGAAGATGTTTCTGTTTAAATTCTAGAAGTTCTACTTATAAACATAGTTATTTATGTTGAGCCCATAACCATTTCTTAATTTCGCAAAACTAACTAATATTGGTCACAAAATCAAAGCAAGAATTATTTACATTGCGTTACATCATCTGACATTACATTAAAATAACATTTTACCTACCTGACCTGTTCATTAAATTGAATTTTTCAACTATCGCCTGAAAAAATAGAAGTGCAGAATAGTTGTTAGACCCAAACTCATTTTTCAACTAATTAGTTTTAGTTATTTAAATATCGCGCGAAAAGTGCAGTGTGCTCGCCGGCCGTTCTGTTCATTATACTATATAACAGTTTTAAGGCTTGACTAAATTGGAGATGAGTACGATACATCGATGTTACATACTTTAACTATTTTAAGAATTCACAACTTTTGCTAAATACAGAAAAGAATTAATTACACTTTTATAATTGCTGTTCGATATGATGATATATTTTCCACATCTCTATTTGAAAACTCCCTAATTTCCTCTAGAGCTCTACGCATGATATAAAAATATCGATACTATCGCACTAAAGGTTATAACTTAATAAAACAAATAATAAAGGTATTTATATAAAATATATATTTTAGGTACAAGCAAAATTCTGAAAGTGGTAAATTTTAGATTTAAAACGTTTAAAAATTGAATATTTCCTACAGTTACGATAGTTTAGGACAATCGATTGTGCCAGCGCCAATCTATCGATATCAGGAAGAGGCCATCGATGATTTGACAGCTCAACCTTTGCAAACTAGTTGTGAGCGCGAATATTTTGCGTGTGTTGCTTTTTGCTAGATGAAAAACGAGTGGAAAAAACGACTAAAAAGAGCTAAATTGTCCGCGATTATTGTCGAGCTAGTCCGTTGAGTTGCGCGAAAAAGTTGGTTTTCAGGGGAACGCTTGGTGTTTCATTTGTTCGTTTCGTTCTGCTTTAACAAGTGGTTTTGCTTCCGCGACGCTGCAGCTGCACTAAAACAGTGACTGGTGGTGGTTGCACGCGGGACTTCTCTCACTGCAAGTGGTAAGTGCGGGTTGCAAAACATAATTATGCACTTAGTTTGTGGGCAGAGGGGGGGAGGGAGAGGGGGCAGGAATTTGCTTAGCAATATTATGTTCTCGCACGCTGCAGAGCTGCCACTTCGCTGGAAGTCGGTATATTTTCCGGTATTCCCGAGGTGAAGCGATGTATGTGTGCGGTATTTTCGGCCTGCATATGCATATTTCTTGGAATAAGAATTGCTAATTTTTATAAAAATTGAGGTAAAAAACGCTGCCCTGGCCTGCTCAGCACTGGGTTGACAGTTGATAAACGTAGCAACCCTGTGAATACAAATAAATTCTAGTCGCTATTCAAATCCATCGTATTTGGTATCGGTTGCAACCGTGGGACGTGGGACCTATCGAAACGGCGAAAGTTTTCTATGACGATGAGAAGTCGAATTTTTGGATTTTTCGCGTGACAAGTTCGTTGTGAAAAAAACCAGGCAGAAGCTTAACAATTTATTTAAGACCTTCGCAAGCGATTGGCAACAAAGTGCGCGACGCTGGCGGGTTCGGGCGCTGCAAGTTGGGTGTGAAAAGTCAAAAAAATCAATTGCCTCTCGGTCGTTTCTCAATTTTCAATTCATTCTCTGCGTGTGCAAAAAGCTGAAGAAAAAAAAAAAATAGACCCACACTCACTACCAAAAGAAAACGTAAAGAAAAGAAAAGAAGCAGAAGGGAAACACAGAAACAGCAAAGAAAAAATAAAATTAAATAGCAACGACGACGAAGGAGGCGACAAGGCAACGTAGAAGTTGAAGAAAATGTGCAGGAGCAGGGGCGGAGGAGCAGGAGCCGTATCCGTATCCGAATCCCAATCCGAATCCAAATCAGCAGCAGTTGCCGCAGCCGTATAAATAAATAAGAGCGCTGAATCGAGTTTCGAGGCAGCAGCAAGCAAGTAGGAGAATATATCACAGTGAAAATCAAATTTTCCAAATAGAAGAGCTCCTCTTTCTCTCTCTCTCCTCGCTCTCGCTCGCTCCCTCTCTCGCGACTGGGTGGCAACGCGTGCGTGTGTGTGTGACTGTGGGTGTGTGTGTGTGTCTGAGCTGTGTGTGTGTGTGCCGCGTGCGAGTGTGTCTGTGGGCTAGCTCGAAAGAGCAAAAAAAAAAATATTAAATTTAAAAAAAAAAAGAAATAACAAGAAGAGAAGGAGAAGTGAAGTGAAAAACCGACTGTGTCTTTGTGTGTGGAATTTCTTGATAATTGCAACATACGTTACCATGGAATACTACCTAGGTTAGTAGTGGAGTCACCGTCTCCAGTCCATGTACATATATGACATATGTATATGTCGCCGCCACCCCCTCATACAACTGCACTTGCATTCTCACACACATTCATCTCTCGAGCTTTTCACCGCTACTTCGCCTCTGACATCTGCATGTGTGTGCGTGATTATGTTGGCATCGAATTTTGTTTGTTTTTATTTGCGTTCATCGAAATCGTATCGCCGAGAAGAGAGTTTTCGCCGTAGCTTCCTCCGATTACGAAAGTTTCCCGTTACGTCTACAATAACAAAAGGGAAAAGAAGAAAAAATTGACCTTGTTTATACACGCTCACTGAAACCACACCCCCTCCCACGCACACATCCTTGTACTATGCCCACGCTCATGCTCACCCACTCCCGCATACTCGTCCACTTGCAGGAGGATATGTGTACATGAACGGAGATGCAGTCAAGATCCAGCCGCCGGTCTACACCAATGTTCCTGTCGAGACGGCGATGCTAGCCACCAATCTGTTCGGCGCCACAACACAGATCGCAGCCCCAGCAGCAGCCGCCGCAGCCCACATACCGTTGATAACCGCAGCCGCCGCCGCCGCAGCAGCCGCTGCACCACCACCCGTAGCTCCCGTCGCAGCCGTGGCCGCCGCCGCTCAGCCCGCTCAGCAGCAGCAGCAGCAGCCGCATCCTCTGCAGCAGCAACAGCATCAGCACCTTGCCTCTCACGTCGCCCACCAACAGCAGCAGCAGCAGCAGCAGCAACAGCAGCAGACGCTGCAGCAGCACCTACAGCAGCAGCAGCAGCAGCAACAACAATCGCCGCATCCCGCCCAGCATCTGCAATACGGACTTCAGCCGGCGCCTCCACAGGCCCAGGGCGTGGCTAGCACTGCCGTAGGTGCAGGAGGAACTGTCGGAGTCGGTGGCGAGGCCAACGACCAAACCGAATACGCCATCATGAATGGAGCACTCGCCCAGACCCAGGATGGCACTGTCGTCTACACAGACGCCTTCGTACCTGGTGTTAACAACACGAATTTAGTTGCCCTTGACCCCCAACAGCAGCAGCAGCACATTGTATTGCCGGTCCAGGTTCCTGTACAAGTACCCGTACCCGTTCCCGTTCAGCTGCCCCCGGTAACGCTGCCAACGAATGGCTCGGCCGATCAGCTGCAGCAGCAGGGCGCCACTGGGGAGGATCCCAACATACCGCTGGACAAGCTCAAGCAGATGCTGGCCACCCAGCTAGAGTACTACTTTTCCAGGTAAGTCTAGGCTCCTAGTCCTTGGCTCCTATCTAATCATTGCATTTACAGAGAGAACCTGGCCAACGATACTTACCTGCTGTCGCAGATGGACGGTGACCAGTATGTGCCCATTTGGACAGTGGCCAGATTCAATCTGGTTAAGAAACTAACCAAGGACATCAAGCTCATCACCGAGGTGCTGCGGGAGTCGCCCAACGTTCAGGTGGACGAGCAGGGTCTGCGCGTGCGTCCCAATCGCAAGCGTTGCATCATCATTCTCCGCGAGATAGCCGACAGCACGCCCGTCGAGGAAGTTGAGGTGACTCACTCATATCCTGGGTTGTTTTATGAATAAAACTAATTAGATTTCACGCTTTCCAGGCTCTGTTCAACATCGAGACCTGCCCGCAGCCCATCACCTGCGAATTCGCCGCCAACAGCTCGTGGTACATCACCTTCGAGTCCGATGACGATGCCCAGAAGGCGTTCAAGTACCTGCGCGAGGAGATCAAGGAGTTCAATGGCAAGCCGATCATGGCCCGCATCAAGCCCAAGTCGTATATCAATCGCATTCAGGCTGTACCAAATATGAAGAACGGCTATCGTCTCACATCGCCGCCCACTGCCCCAGCGGTCTTTGATCCATCTGGAGCCGGTGCTGCCGCCGTCAGCTATGCGGCCACTCCGCAGCGCTATGTGTACGCCAATGGGGCCACGCTGGCGGCTCCCACCACAGTTCCCTACAGCAATCCCGTGCTGATTGTGAGTATACCCTGGGTTTAAGGGTGGTTTTTAAGCTCTCTTCCTTTGCAAGTGCTAAATATCCACTTCTATCTATATCTCCTCCTGGCAGCCTCTTCCCCAGAACCAATTCTATTCCAGTCTGGTGGCTGGTCCCTGGCCGCCGGGCACTGTGGCCACCACCGCCGGCCCCCATGGCCAGAACTTCTATGAGATCGGTGGCAACATCTTTGCTGCTCCCAACCCTCTGGCCTCGCAAGCGGTCGCCGCCAGCTTTGCACCCGCTCCGCCGCCACCCACCGCACAAACCATGGTCACGTCCAAGCCGCAGGGCGGCGGCGGTGGGCGCTACAACAACAACAGCCACCGAGGCGGCGGCAATCCCAATACTCCCAATAACTCCGGGCCACGTGGCGAGTCCAGGGGCAAACCCCCGCGCAACACACAGCCACAACAGACGCAGTCGCACCTCCAGGGCGGCAGCTTGGTGCCCATCCAAATAGCGAGCGCTTTGCCTGGCGGCATGGTGAGCGTGGTGCCCGCGAACATTGTCCAGCAGGATCCGCAACAGCAGCAGCCGCAGCAACAAGTGATTCAGCTGCAACAGCAGCAGCAGCCCACAAGCTCCACTCAGCAGCAGCAGCAGGCCTCGCAGGTGCAGGTCAACAGCTCCACGCGCCACTATCCCATCAAGAGCAACTGGAAGGGTGAGTTATTGAGAAAATCCAAGCCTCCTATCGTTGTTACTAATCCTTGTTACTAATCTTTGCAGGCGGCATGCAGAAGAACCTGGACAAGGGCTACCACCACTACACCCAGGTGCAGGTCTTGCCCGCTCACGGGCATCACCTGCAGCAGGCCCAGCAGCAGCAGCAGCAACAGGGACAATCGCAGCAACAGCAGCCGCAGCAGCAGCACTATCATTTGCCTTCCTCTGGCGCCTCAAACGCCCCGCAAGTTACCTACGTAGCCACGGCTCCGGCTCAGCACCACTTGGTGGTGCAGGCTCAGCCACAGCCACAGCAGCAGCAGGCGGCAGTGCAGGAGCTGCAGCAGCAGCAGCAGCAGCAGGAGTCTGTGGATAGCAGCGTGGTGGAGCATCAGCAGGTGAATCGTAGCAGCAACATGTCGAGCATGGCGAGCTCCTCCTCATCGCTGGCCACCTCGATCAGTAAGGAGCCCTTGCAGTGGCAGAACCGAACACGTCGTCGTCGCCGTGATGAGGAGGGCGGTGGTCTCAACTATTCCCCAGGCGGGCGAGTTGGGGTAAGCAAACTGAATATTGATTCCTAAGGCTTAATCCTAGAACTCGCGATCTTAGATTTGAGCTTAGATTCGATAATAACTTGTTTTTGAAGCGGAAAGTAAGGCTTTCAGTTAGTTTAAAGAGCTTCAAATCATTCAATTGTAAACTCCCAGGCTTTTATTTTCAAATAATAACGGCGGATGGCTTTTATTTTTTTACCCTTGAAGAGGGTATTATAATTTTGCCATGATATTTGCAACGCAGTGAAGGATGCATCTCATAAAGTATATATATTCTTAATCAGCATCACCAGCCGAGTCGATCTAGCCATGTCCGTCTGTTTGTCGGTTTCTACGCAAACTAGTCTCCGTTTTTGAGCTATCGAGCTGAAATTTTCGGCATAATCCTATTTCCTTAGCACGCAGTATATATGTCGGAACGGCCGAAATCGGACTACTATATCCTATAGCTATATAGGATTAACTTCTCTGTTTTTAAACGTATTTCTTTAAATTTTGAGATATAGCGGTTTTTTACGGTTTTAAAATTACGATTTTAATTTTATTAAGAGCGGCCAACCATATCATATAGCTGCCATAGAAGCGATCGGTCGATTTATATGAAAATGTAACATTCTACACGTAAAATGTGAAATTTACAAAATTCGATATTTTTTCAACATTACTAAAATGGATCGATTTTCAATGATCCAATTGCAGACTGCAAGGGTATACAAATTTTGGTTTACCGAAGTTAGCTATTTTACTTGTTATAACTTTTCTTTTTCTCGATCCGAAACATGTCGATCGTTCTTTTTTTTGCCAAACCAAAGTGACCGAATATTTTTTTCTTAAAAATCTAGCTTAATTCTATGCGTTACTATTATCGATAACAATATCGATAACATTATACTAACTGGTCACCCTAATGTGACCGCGTAATACAAAATGAGGTGTTTACACAATCTTTAAATATACTCCCCTCTAACACTCAATATTTATTCCCCCTTAGCTCTACGGCAGCTCTCCCTCGCAACCGCATCACCTTCTGACCTCGTCCGCCGCCAGCACTGGCACTGATGGCGGCGGCTCAGGAGGAGGTGGAGCCGGCACCCATCGCGATCGCCAGAGCCACTACAATGCCATCCACGACGTCCCACCGCCCCAGCACCGTGGCAACTACAAGGGCAACAACTACAATCCGCACTACCACGCCCAGCAGCACTCGTCGTCGCTGCACCATCACCACAACAACAACGCCCTGTCCTCCTCGCAGCATCAGCAGCAGCAGCAGCACCACCTGACCTCCTCCGGTTCCACTGGGCAGCAGCAGCAGGGCTCGGGCTCGGGCCATCACTACCACCACCACCATCACCATCACCACAACTCGATTGGCAGCAATGTGGGCAACAGCGGTGGCCTGGGCCTGAGCAGCGGCGGTGGGAGTGGCTCTGGAGGCGCTGGTTCCGGCGGCGGCGGTGGCGGATCTGGGAGTAACAGCCTCTCCGGTGGCAGCAACGAGCGCGGTGGTGGCCTCCACCACAGCTCCCTGGGCTATCAGGGGCATCAGCATCAGCACCAGCACCCACATCAGCAGCAGCAGCAGCAGCAACTGCAGCAGCAGCAACAGCAGCAGCAGCAGCCGCCGGCTCCTGTACAGCCGCCGCAGTTCGACCTGGAGGCAGCCGCTTTTCCACCACTGCCAGCCACGCACACACCTCAGGCCACCAGCAGCGCCTCTCTGCACAACTCGACCACGTCCTCCTCCTCGTCCACGGGCCTGGGCCAGAAGCAGTCGCTGCAACAGCAACAGCAACAGCAGCAGCAGCAGCAGCATCAGCAGCCTCAGCACCAGCAGCAGCTGAGCAGCAGCGTGGAGAGCGGCGTGGGCGAGGAGCAGCAGCACCGCTCGAGCAACCACCAGGGGCTGGACCTGGCCAGTGCATCCTGGTCCGAGAACCGCCTGTCGGACGTGGTGCGCACGGGCGGCAGCGTCAGCGTCAGCGGTGGCAAGGGGAAGGCGCGCAAGGATAACAGGCACCACCAGATTCAGAACCAGCCGCCGTACCAGCAGCGCAATCCCCCCCTTAGCCCCACGCCTGTCCTGGCCGCGGAGTACGCGCTCCAGCTCCAGGATACCAAGAACGTTACGAAGCAGAGCTCCAGTAACAACAATTCGATCCATGTGATAAAGTGTCTAACACCAAATATCAATGCCAGCAGCAAGGAGGAGCAGCAGCAGCCGCCGCCGCCACAGCCACAGCAGCAGCAGCCACCGCCGCTGGACAAACCCAACAAGACTGAGGATGAAGTGCATCCAAAGCAGCAGCAGCAGCAGCAGCAGTTCGAAGCCTACAACGAGTACTCCGCGGCGGGCGCTGGCGCCTGCACCGTGGTGGAGAGTGGTCTGACCACAACCCTGGCCGAGTGCTGCCTCGGCCAGCATAAAAAGCCGCCCGCCGTGGCCGCTCTGCATGCCAAAAAGGAGGCGAACAGCGCCAAACACAAGAGCGTGGCCACCTCCACGTCCACTGAGAATCTGGCCACAGCCAGCAAGCTGAGCTACGCCCAGGTGGCTCAGGTTCACAAGGCCGCCGCCGCCGCCGCCGCCGGCTCTGGTGAGGGCAAGGAAACTGGTGGCTCCAGTGGCTCCACTGGCACCTTGTCGCCCACTGGCAGCCACAAGATGGATCTAGTCTTTGGCGATCCCGCCGCCGCCGTCGTTGTGGTGGCCGCCGTTGAGAAGAGCGTGGCTTCCACTGAAAAGCGTGCTGCAGGCGGTGCCTCGCCACACTCTGGCAAAGCCAGTGCTCCTCTTGGTGGTGTCTCTGCCAAAGAGAAAGGTACGGGATCTGGACAGGATCTGGAGCTAAGGAACTCTCTTTTAATTACTTTTCTTTGCAGATAATCGTCCCAATGCCTCCGTGCGCCACCAGAGCAAGGAGAAGCCGCAGCAGCAGCAGCAGCAGCACTACGGCTCTGGCTCGGAGCACAATAATACCAATGCCAACAACGGCTCGGGGACTGGCGGCAACCGCAAGTCCCGGGCCAACAACCACAACAACAACTCTTAGGGAGAAAGCTAAGAAAGTTAGAGAAAAGGAGAAAAGAAAGAAAACAAAACAAAGAACCGAACCGAAACGAACCGCGTTGCCAAAAGCAAGGAGGCAACCGCTGAGAGAGCTACACCCTTTGCCGGGGCAGGGGCTGCCCTCTGTGCCCGTTTGTACATAAACGAAATTCCATGTGTAAATATCGAGCAGAGACACTTTTTGTTATTATATATCTATAAGTGCTATATATAGATATTTACGAGCTAACTAAGGAGGCATACAAAAGGTGAGTCCTTGCTAATACCTTGCTAATAACTGACTTTAGAGTAGAGGTAGAGAAACATCGATGTTTTTTTTTTTGGGAAACACCGCTGTTTTTGTCACATCAATAGAGTACGAGAAAAAACTTGTAATTTATTTTTGAGGAACATTTTTTTCTGTTTTCTTGAAAACATCGATATTTTATGAAAACTTCGCTGAAACATTGATGGGTTTTTTCATCGATGTTTTTTGTTTAAACATCGACAAACTTCGATGTCTGCAAACATCGATGTTTCTCCACCTCTACTCTTAGAGCTGTAAAAGTATCGATGTTTAAAATCTTATCGGAATCGATATCGATACCTGAAAACATCGATACATCGCGATACATCATACTATTTTGTTTTAAATAAAACTGAAACCTTAGTTCCCAATTATTCATTAAAAAAAAAAAAAAACTGAAGTTTTTTATTTTTAATGTAATATTAGAGATGTGAGATCAGTATATATTTAAAAAAATTATTTTATCACATGTTTAGGTTTTTGTTGATAAATAGTAGTTTATCAACGATAATCGGTTTCTGATAAAGTAGGATGTCGTTAACTTTATTTGATCTGATTTTGAAATCGATACATTGATACTAAAAAAATTAAATCGATACTAATGCAAAAAACCAAAACATCGATTTATCGATATTTAACCGTTCTATTTTTCCACTTTCAGCTGCGGCCGCTGAGGAGAGAGGAGGAGCAGCAGTGGGCGACGCTTGGACCAGTTATCATATTTAGTAGTCAAGGACGCAGAGGAAGAAGGAACGAATGAATGGTGCACGCCCCTTCTCCAGCTATATATACGTATATCCAATATATATATATATATATATATAATCGGTATATATATATATAATCAGTTACCAGTTAAAGTTAATCTCGAACTAAGCTAATGTTACCTAAACTCAAATGGGTAAACACACCACACTTGAACGAGGAAGCGAGGAAGGACTAGAGATGAATATATATATATAGATATATGCCTAAGCTATCATTAGGTTCTAATGAGTGAATAGGTTCTAAGAATTTTGAGCATAGTTAAAGCCAAACTTGCATCATCGAACGACAAAAAACTAAACCCACAGCAAGAGGAGAGCATATTAGGTTTTATTTGCTGATCATACACACATTGATTACACACACGTTGATTTTATGTTAAATATTATCTACGTTTAGGGATATTCACCTTTATGCATCATTTTTTTTTTATAGCCACAGAAGATTTGAGTGCGTAGCAATGGCTATGTCTCCTCCGCTAGTCCCACAGTTTAGGCTTACTTTTATTTAGATATATCTGATATATACCATGGTTTGAAGCATTATTTGATTAAGGGGATGCTCGTACTTAGTTCCCTTGGACACGGACACAGAAACAGACACAGACACACACCTGAAGCTATATCTCCGGAGGAAGCGGAGTTTATACATTTTAAAATTGCATTTCTTTTAACGAAAAAACCAAAACAAAACAAAACACATGGATGAAGGCAATTTTCTCAGTTTGATGGTTTCACACGACGTCTATATATTTCAACACGTAAACGAAATGAATTAGGAGATGCATTGCTAAATACTAGACTTTATCCTTACGACACAGCTCAGCTCACGTAACTAATGCTATATATTTAACGAGAACGAGAACGATGACTCTACATGCGAAACAATAAGTAATTCTGTACATAGGACAAAGCAACAATACACACACACTATAAACAAAAAGGTGCCATAAACTATATAAAAATCGACACACGGAAATTCTTGGAGAGGTTTAGGACAACATACACAAAATAGGCATTTAAAGGCGAACGAATTAGATTGGAAAAAGATGCCCTGCCCCCCCCCACAATTATTATTGATGCTCATCGTAGATATAAATGAAACATTTTAATTATTGATTCTTTTCGCCACCTTTTGGGTTTTATTTAACGCACAAATTATGATTTATATATATATTGTAGCAGGAATTAACAAGTCTCTTTTCTTTCCTTCCTTTCCTTTCCTTCCTTTATTCGATCGAGACTTAACTTCGCTGCACGTACGCAGTATTCTCTCCTTTCTCGAGAGAGGGAGCAACTGCTCTAATAGTGTGACCAACTCATCTTAATCGATTTGGCCTGTTACAATATTTAATTCAAAAGGAAAAAATATAAAAGCATGCATAACGAAGGAAAATCAGAAAAATCAGAAATTGGCAACTAAAGAAAAGAAAGAAAAGCGAGAAACGGAGAGAAATAATCAGTAGATTTAAGGAGCGTACACGATATCTACAAAGGAATCTATGTTTAGGGCCTAAGAATTAAGTTTAGGTATACGCATACACACACACATATGGATATTCACACACACTCACACACAAACACATACACTTAACTTAACTTACAAACATTATTCCTCAGTTATTCATCGATTATTCCCCTATTATTTGAACGAAACATTTTAATTTTAAACCCCTGAAAAATCGTATTATTTTTGGTTCTCCTTTAATTCAAAAAACACCCAAAAACTTTCACCCAAAATCAAAAACGAAAACAAAAACAAAAAACGAAGAGGGAGAATAAGAAAAATGAACTCTAAAAACGCAAGACTTCCAACCAAAATGAAATTTAAAATGTAAAAACTAAAAACTAAAAACAAAAACACTAAACTAAAAACTAAACACAAATCAAGAGAATGAAAACTAAAAACTGAAAAAAATCAATATATTATACACAACATATATTTTGTTTCTATGAAAACAATCGAATATGCTAAGTGCCTATACTAACTATTATATATATATTTAACACAAACACAAACTGTGTAACATGCGAGCCTGTGTAGCATGAGAACCACTGAGCCAAGAAAGTCACCAAGAGTCATCCAGTCATCACTCCTTGAACCGTTTTTCACACACACACACAAAAAAGATCCATACCCTGGCCGGGGATCTACACACACACATTACACATACAGATAGTATACCTGGCTCCGTGGTTCGATGTGTACCCCCCTCCACCCACATAAAACTGTAACTTTAATTAATTTATAGCTTATAAAAAGCAGGGATGCCCACCGAAATCGCTGAGGACTCGAAATCAATTGAAATGCCGCCGAAAAGTATGCTACAAAATATAAAATACACACTTACACTAACCATAGCATACTTTTGAGCGCCATTTCTGGTTAATTTCGAACACCCAGCGACTTCTGTTTAGCTTTCCTGATAGTTTGTATCTTCCCCTCCAAAAAACAAACACTAAGAAATACCCAGAGACAGAACTATAATCCCAACATCATGCTCATCACAAATCGTACAATTCTTTGGATAGTTCTCAAACGATTTCACACACACACCACACATACTACACTTTACTGTACAGTTTTTGAACCTCCGACTGGGACTGTGCGGACTTGGACTGCTTTAGGTGAATCAATGGATAGGGATGGGAACACGTGGCCAGGTGGGAGTGGGTTGCTTCGTTCCGAATGAATGAGATGTGATATTATGCAATTGATGAGACAAATCGATCAATTGTGTGCGACAAAAAACAAATAAACAAATAATTAAGGAACGAGCCAAGTGACCATGACCCATGACCCCACACACACACAACCACCACACCCGCAGACATCCAGGCTGAGTTAGAAGGAGGAGAGGAGAGTAGTAGGGCTTAGAGAAAGGTAACAAAAAAGAACATTGTTGATGTTAAATAATTTGTAAGTAATCATACAATAAATTAAATTAAATTGTTACATTGTAAAACCTCTCAGTTCTTAAGTTATTTATTTTTGTATACTTAAGCAGCAGCGCATATATGACACACACACACACACACCTTGTTATAATTACAACAAAAAACAGATAATACTAGCAGAAACATCCAACTCCCGAACCCAGACACGGCTTAGAATTATCAATCATTTCCCCTCGTTTTACATCATATTTAAGAGAATTTAATTCAAAGGAAGGCGCGCCACCTTGGCCACACAGAGACCACTGTACATACCTTTAGCTATATCTATATCTTTCTATATATATATATATATCGTTGAGGTCGGCAGCCGCCTTCCCTTTGCTTACTTCATTCATTTCTTTTTGGCACTGCCAGCCCTATTTCCTTAATTTTTAGTTGTTTGCCTGAGAAATTCACTGCTTTTAGTTACTACCATTTAAAAAACATAAAAAACAAAAGCTACGCACATTGTTATCACTAGAAAAAAAGAACAAACAAACAGCAAACAAACATAACACAACAACAAACAACAAGCCTGTCTGTTAAACAAACTAAGAAAATATGTAATAATGAGGAGTAAATAACGAGGATGAAGTACTTGCATATACACATTATATAAATATAAATATATAAATGTACCGACAACCGCATTGATAAACAACTGTAAAGTAACAACTACAAAGGGTTAATATTACAAATTGCATATGATTTATAAAACTATTACAACTAACTATAATGAGAAACTACAATAATAATATCCCTCTCTATGCAGCAAGCGAAAAACAAGCAAACAAAAAACCGCAGTTATACATAATAATTGAATGTGTAATATATGGCATACATATTAAAAATAAAAATATTATTATTATAATAAAAACAAAAAAGGAAAACGAAAAAAAAATACAAACACTGAGAAACAACCAAAAAAAAAAGAAGAAAAAAACAACAAAAAAACAAAACTTACAAAGCGTCGTCATTCATTTCTGTCTCTAAATTAATTAAAAAAAAAAAAAACGATAGTTAAGCCCAAAACACTTTGTACGTAGAACCCCAGAAGATGGATATGGAGGCGGAGCAAACCTGTACTCGTAATGAATAATAGCGAAAAAAAGTCTAAATAAAATTTATACTTACGAGTTAAAAAACAAGCAAACACACAACACATAGGGGGCGACTTTTCATGACCATCTCTGCCCAGTCACACTCGGATCATGTTTAATTGTGCTTACTATACGTATAGGAATTATAAAATCAAATAATGAATTGCAAGTAAGAAAGCCAGGGTTGTGGGGTTTCGACTGTGAGATGCCCTGGTAGTCAGAGAAGGGCTATACTTGCAAATCTCCGATCGATTTGAAATATAATAATAGGCAATATCCTAAAAATGGTAAAGAAATGGAAAGAAAGTAGAGTAATCAAGTAAGAAAGAAAATCGAGTAAGAAAGTCAGGGTCGTGGGGGCTCGACCCTGAGATACCCAGGAAGTCAGAAAAAGTATTGAGAATCAATCATCTTGGAAATGTTTTCTCTACTTGGAAATTTGTAATTCCTATCGACTTGAAAAATCAATATTCTAAAAATGAAATAAATTGAAGAGAATGTAAAATAATCAAGTAAGAAAGCTATGTGGCAGTGCAAGCGAGATGGAGATAGAAGTTTAAAACTTTATTTTGTAATAACTCGCTTGATAATGACCCAAATGGGCTTTAATTTGCAGAGTACATTCGCACTAATGTATTTATTATTCAAGACTATGATTTTTGCAGTGCAGATGGTAGGAATGTTCTCACCAAATTAGGTCACTCCTACCCAGTGGGACTTTTTCCCTGGAATATGTACAACTTTTATGTGGCATTGGAAGCATGTATGTGCCTACTACCTACGGAAAAGTCTCATTCACTTTTGTTCATGTAGTGAATCTCTCACTGATCTGCTCCTTATGAATTTCCTCATGAAAGTACAAAATTCTATACAGAACGTAGCAGCGTACAATTCAGGTATGTATACCTGAATCTCTCGCTTATCATATGCTGACTTGGGCATGCATTCCTAAGGTCATCGCTGTTGCACATAGAATTCGACACGGATTTCTTTACCACCTGAAGAAAAGTCCGACTGGGTATGTCTTATAGTCTCGGGATCTATTGTATCATACCAACAAACAGACGGACCGCTCCTAATTTAAAATATATATGCTTTATGATTTCAAAGAAGCCTCCTTCCGACTTTTAAATAAATTTTCTGTTGACACTAACCCATTACACCCTTGGTGCCCACTGGGTATCGGGCATAACAAGGAGAGAACAACAAAGAGCGCAGGCAAATGTAGATTAAATCCAGATAGCTAAAGGAAAATAAACAGCAGAAACGGCACAGAAACAGAAAAAGCAATATAAAGCTGGTTATCAGCGAGAGGAGCAAGAGTCAAAGTAATTGCTTAATGGATCTACAGTTTTGAATCTTTCTAAAAAAAAAAAAAGAAACGAAAACGTGAAATTCCAGTATGAAATGAAAAATTAGCTTAAAAGCGAGTCATTGCGTCGCAGGTCTCCCAAATTAAAATGATTGAATTACAAGCTAAGGTTTAATTTAAAATAAGAGACTTCTTTTTTTTTGGGCACTACAAAACATTTTGCTTTATTTTTGAATTCCGAAACTCAGCTTCTTAGCTCTTCACTCATTTTCTTAAAGATCTCGAAACCCAATAACTTTTGGACAAGTAGCATTGGGCTTACATATATAAATACTAAACGAGTAATACAATTTTTGCTTATTTTCTTTTATCCTTTATCCTTTCTTTTTGCTCTTGGGGCATCACAAGACATCAGTAGTAGTAAATCATAGAAGTATATAGTTACGAGACAAGGCATATATGTATATACACGCATCGTGGGGGATAGTTCAAACAATTACAATTACAATTACATTCTCTTTCTCAATCCAGAGCAAACATTTTGGGTAGGGACTGTGTGTGGTGTGTGTGTGTGTTTGGGCATATAAAAAACTTAACCAAGAACACTTGCATTTGCTGTTAAGTATAAAGAGTTGATTTTGTTTTTGTTTAGACCTTAAGCGGTATTTGTGGCGTAACCCTAAGTTAATGGTAAGGCGCAAACACTAGTAGATATAGTTCAGCTGCATTTCGGCCGCTGCCAGCAGCGCATCCTGCTGATCCTTCTCGTCGTTGGCCGCCGGGCAGGGCTTTGGAGTGGGACAGGAATTTGGATTCGTTTCGGATTGCGTTTCTGTTTCCGTATCGGTCTCCGCATCCTCCGAATTATCACCTCCCTTGGGAGATGGTGACGCCGCCTTGGTAGGCTGTTGGTTACTATTCCGGCAGCGGGCTATCAGATCGCTGTAGGGCCGATCGTGCAGGAGGCAGACCAGGACAACGGTCATATTATCGCCACCGAGGCCGCCCATTTGGCAGTCGGGGGCCAGGCAGTGGTTCATCAGCTCCTCGCATATCTCCTCCGGATACATGCCCATCCCAATGCGCGTGCGACAGAACTCGAGCACTTCCGCATTGCTCATCACATCCCAAATGCCATCGCAGGCCAGCACGATAAATTCCCAATCGTCCATGATCTTGCGGGTCTCCACGTCCGGGTAGGCTGCACAAAAAGGTGATAATGGATAATGCGAACGAACAATGGAGGGATTCTCACCTGTGACGATCTGATCTTCCGGCTTTTTGTTCGCCCGCTTGAACACAAAGTCGCCGAGTGCCCGGGACAGGGCCAGATTGCCGTTGACGCGATTGAACTCCACCCAGCCGCCGCCCTCGATGATGCGCTTCGATTCCGCCTCATTGTTGGGCTTGTGGTCCAGCGACAGGATCTCCAGTTGGCCATTTACACAGGCAATCGCCCGGGAATCGCCGGCATTCGCACAATATAGCTTGCTGTCTTTCACCAAAACAACGACGGCCGTGGAGCCGGCCATCTGGTCGCCCCATGACTCATTGTGGAGCATCTCGTAGTCTATGTCCAGAAAGCCCTGTCATCATCATCATAATAGTGAGTAATTGAGTAATTGAGTAATAATTAGGTAAGCCCAAGAATATATGGTATCTAACTTAGAGTTAGGACTGAAAAACCTGCTTGATCTTTCCCAGTTTTTTGATAAACAATATTCCCTTAACAAACTGTTGCCACCCCATAAAAGTAGGCTTCGGTAGGCCATTACGATACCAGGTTCCAAGGTTAATTTGGTAGATAATATATTTTTAACGAACGATAAAAAGTAAGGGTAATATACTCGAAAGATATGCAGTCGAACTTCTATAGCTAGAGTCTGCTTTCTACTCAATTGTAGAGAGAGTTCGAGGTTAAAGATTTACACCAAGTGGTCCCTATATGATTGATAATTCCCAAAGGATTTAAAGAGAGGAAGAGCAAGGGAATTAATCCATATATCTATGTAAACATTTACCTTTAATGAGGTATATATAGACTTTATCTACTAATAAGTAAGATGTGTTTAAAGGTAACTAGTCTTAGACTTATTATTGCCTGCAAGAAGGGATACTTAAAGATAGAGATCAAGTTAGTAAAATATGTTTAGGTGAGTTTTACTTGTAAGCAGGGTTAAAAAAAAGAGTAAGGAGAGCCTAAAACTAGATCAGTGGCCAGTGAAAATGTACCACTGTAGATATGAGAAGGAGCAAAGCTAAAATGTATTGTAATATGGCAAAAATAATAGCTATAACCTAAAAACTAGCTATTTAACGTTAAAAAAGGCTAAATCTAGCCACACAATTAAAATTTTTCTGCACTGATTCTTCTGTTCTCTTTTGTGTATACTGTGCTGAGCGGCAGCGATGCCGACTGAGAAAAATCCTATCCCACGGGATAGGGCCGTGCCGACCGCTGAACTAGATAGATCTGCAGAGATCGAAATAGGCCTAGAGTTCCCTATCAAACGCTTTTTAGGATGCAAACAGTAAACCCCTCGTGTTTTCTTTACAGTTCAACAATTGGCATACATTGTTTTTACAAATTATACTGGAAAAACGTGCCCAAAAGCTATATATACTTAATATACCTAGGGTTGGGTAAGCAGATAAGCACCTCCTAGCCGAGGTGCTGCCCTCGATCTTCTCTATATCTCTGACATTTAATATACTGCCGGGGAGTACTTAAAATAAGCACCCGAGTGTGTGCATCACATATAGATCCACTTCACGTGACTCACCTGCTGCAGTGCCCGCTCGATATCATCGTCATTGTACTCCGGCCGCTTCAGCACAAACTTGTGCAGATGCTTGCCCGCATACTGGGCCACTGTGGCGCCGCCATGGCCATCGTAGACGGCAAAGAAGGCCGCTCCGGGATCGTCCGGCAGCGAGAGGATGTGTGTGTGCGAGTCCTCCATGTTGATGCGCCAGCCCTGCATGCAGCTGGAGCCGACGCGGAAGGCGGCATTTTGGCAATAGGCCGACTCCTTGGCGGTCACCGGTTCCGAGAGTGTCTGACCCATGCTGCTGCCTCCGTCTCCGTATCCGTGTCCAGGTGTGGGTGTGTTTGTGTGTGTGTGTGTATGTGGGCGGGTGTGTTATCGATTTGCGTGGCGTTTCTGGCGGGGAAGACGTACAAGCACACGGTTTAAGTTAATTACGAAACGCGAGCGAAACCGAAACAGAAACTGTCAACTCCAGATACGCGTGGGCCCTGGCCGAGATTAGCATATCAAAGAGCCGTAGCCGTAGGTAAGCTCTGCGCAAACAGACGTGGACAGACAGACACAGATTTCGGATCTCTCGCTTGGGAGTCTTGGAGCGGGTCGCGATCCGGAATTGGCAACGGAACAGGGGCAGGGGGGCCGGGGCCGCTGGTTCAAAGGCCGCGCAGGTGATAAATGAACGTAGATAAGGCTCCGGCCCTGCTCGGCGCTCCGCTTAATCAGTCGCTCCTCCGTACGTAGTTGACACAGTTTGCAACAGACCTGAACTTACGCAAAAAAAAGAAACAAAACCAAAAAAATAGGGCGAGAAACGGAGCAGGCAACGGAGAAGCAGCGGAGAAACAGGGAGAATCGGAGAATGAGGGAGAGAGGGCGGACAAAAGCGGAGCAGCAGCAGCAGCAAAGGAGCGAAGGAGCGAAGAGGAGTGCGCGATAACTCACCTGACGTTCACCGCTTTTGCTCGCTGTATTAACTAACCGGAGTCCGCATCAATAAAAACCGTACAGTAAAAAATTATAAAAAACAGCGACTCTGTGTGCGCGTGCTGATTTGTTTTTCGTTGTTTTTGTGTGTTATTCAGTGTGACCGTTGAGTTATGGATCAAATATACATACTTAAAATACCATTTCCACTTTTAAAAATATACAAAAAAAACAAACTTTGTTTTTAAATTATTTTGTCTACGGTAAATATTTTTTGTTTGGAAGACCTTTTTACATTTGTACCTTTTACATATTCTTTTTTAAGTTAATTTTTACATTACAGCATAAAAAAAAAAGTTCGATAAAAGTGAATATGTTTTACAAAAAGGATATGAAGAGAGAACAGGACTTCAAAGCTCAAGAGAGGTAGAAAGATTTTAAAGAACATACGTACATATGAAACTCTGCTCTGACCAGAAACGTTACGTTTCAAACGTAGGCAAAAAACGTGATGTGAACAAAACCGTAATCTTCTGACGTAAAGAAATTGCGCCAGTGCGACAAGTTTGATGCACTCAAAATGCAATTATAAAAATGTAGTATTCAGACGCCGTTTTTATTTTTTTATATCTTCTATATACATATGTACATAAACGTGTAGAGCTAGTTTCTAGTTCGAAAAATGAACATTTTCCCGATTTTTCAAGGTAGTGTTTTTGCAGCTTTGTGAGTTTTGCCATGTACACTTGTACATTAAAAACCCTTTGTAGTCCATTTAAAATTTCTTCCAACACCCATTTAACCCAATATTTTAGGAAAGGCAAAGTTCAAAGCTTCTCTAGGGCACACGTCTGGCCCAAGGTTTTAAATATATTATTTTTTCCCACCAAACTTTTAAATATATTTTTTTTTCCCACCAAACTTTTTGTGCAAAAGGGGGCCAGATCACTCGCACGGAACATCGAAGTACTGGAAATTTTGATGCGACTTTCCGCGCGAGTGATCTGGCCCCTTTTGCATTTATTTGTTTGATCTGGCATCGCGGATTTTGAAGTTCCAACTTAAAATTGCGAACGATCTGGCATCGCGAACCTCATTGCGAACTTTTTCTCTCGTGAAACGTGTCGCGTTTTAAAGATTGACGTTTTTTTGTTGCGTTTTAAACTCCTACGAATTTTGTCATGTCTCAAGAAGTGTGGACGTTTAAGATTGGTAGCTCAACAGTCACCTACCAGTCGGGCGCATCCCCAGTTCTGGCTGGAGCCCTTCCTGCCAGGGCGCCGGCTACAGCAGCCCCAATTCCGGATCCGGCTGCTGCTCCAGTTGTGACTGCAGCCTCAGCTCCGGCTGCAGTCCAGGTAAGTGCAGAACAGCGGATGCTCTGTCAATGCACAGATGCAGAAGCTGTTATTGCATTTTATATAGAGAGGGAAGCTGGGACGATCTCAGATAATACTAAGATTCGTCTGCTGAGGTCGGGCGTGTCCTTGGACGTCTTGGCGGAAAATTTACCAGCCCCGATTCCGCCTCCAGCACCAGTTTCAGCTGGAGCCCTTCTTGGCAGGGCGCCGGTTTTAGCCCTTGTTCCGGCGCCGGTCGCAGCAGCCACACTTCCGGTTCCGGCTGCTGCTCCAGTTGTGTCTGCAGCCTCAGCTCCGGCTGCAGCCCCTCTTCAATCTCTTCCCCCCTCCCTTGGACCACTTTCGATTGCAGCCCTTGTTCCGGCTGCAGTCAGCCCACGGGCCCATCCAGCCCTAGTTCCGGCGCTGGTTGCAGCAGCCCCACTTCCGGTTCCGGCTGCTGCTCCAGTAGAGGCTGCAGCCCTAGCTCCGGTTGCAGCCCGTCTTTCTAATCCAGCCCTAGTTCCGGCTGCTGCTCCCACTCCCCACCTTGCACCACTTTTGGTTGCAGCCCCAGATCCGGCAGTTTCGTCTGCATGTTTTTGTGGGTTTTTGCCAAATATGCCGAGAGCCAAAAATGGGCATTATGTAAAGTGCAAAAGGAAAGACGTAAGGCCGGTTCCGAGGGAGCAAACTAGGGAAGATACTTTATTTTGCTCAAACACAATAAAGTCGTTGCTGGAGACACAAGATGTAGAAGAAAATAATTAATATTTAATAATTTTCTATTCCCTAGAGCCTATTGAGCATTTTCATTTCAGGAAGAAGCTCTTTCGCAATAAATGACGCAGGAGTCATTATCGGCTCTTTTCAGAGCCACAAAATAGTTTGAAAAAGAGAATAAAATTTTCATTATCATCTATTGCATTGAGGTCACCTGGGAGCAACAGCCAGCCGATCAATTTCAATATATTTATTCCGTGGTCCGGGCGCTTTTTCGAATATGTTGATCATTACTGGAGAAGTCCCCAGACAAACGCGACAGATTTGCCTGAAATATTAAAATTTAACCAATCAGTCTAGGAATGATTTACACTCTAATGCAGACATTTATGTGTTTTATTTACTTACACTTCCATGGTTTTGACTTTTGAAATGTTGGGATATTATTGTAAGCTCCGCGCCAAGAAGTTAATAGGTCATAGAGAGTAAGTAAGTTATGCGCCGAGCTTGTTTTAAAAAGTAGAGATGTCAGTAATTTGTAGAGCTGTTAAAATATCGATACTTATATCGATACATCGATGTTTTTGTTTTTGCATTAGTATTGATTGAATTTTTTTAGTATCGATGTATCGCTGATCAGATCAAATAAAGTTAACGCCATCTTACTTTAGAGGCAGTATTTTGAGAGACCAAACATGCAAAAGGATAAAGAGCCACTTCAGTTTTGGAAAAAAAAGCGTTATGTTATTTGTTTTGTCTTTTTGATAATATCTATTTTATTTAAATGGAGAATGGAGGCATAATGGGCTTAAAAAATACCGCAAGACGTAATATGTGCGTTTAGGCTGCGTCCTGCAAGTCTGAAAGAACTTTTAGAAAGGCTGTCAAAACTATTTCGGACCGGAGGAGTGCGATGAAACCGATTATCGTTGATAAACTACCATTTATCAACAAAAACCTGAACATGTGATAAAATAATTTTTAAAAATGTATCCTGATCTCACATCTCTAATATTACATTAGTTATTTTTTTATTTTGTATAAGTTACTCAATAGTTGAATGAATTATTGGGAATTAAGGTTTCAGTTTAATTTAAAACAAAATAAAACAAAAAAGTACGATATTTCGCGATGTATCGATGTTTTCAGGTAACGAAATTACAGCTCTAGTAATTTGCCTCTTCAATATAGCTAGAGATGGAAGACATCGATGTTTCTGCGTACTAAACTATCGATATACCGTATCAAAGCACACCTTTTGTTCAGGTGTTTACTACGCTGTATTTTAATTATCGCACGAAAATCGCAAATATAACTTAAAAATTTGTTTTTTTAAGTTCCTAGCTCCCTAAATGTTAAAAAATGTTCAAAATTCTGGCAGCCCTAATCGTAAGCTCTGTGCTTAAGCCAGTGTGACCCATAAAACTTCGAGTCTTGGCGGTAAGGTATGATTTAAAAAAAAAAGTGCTGCCCATTAAAAAAATCTTAATTTATATTCATTAATTGTACAATTATATATGACTGGCATGTCTGGTTTTTCTAAATGTTATTATATATGTAATATTTGTGCAATTACAATGCAAATTAAGTATCGTTGTTTCCCTCTTCCGTTTAATATTAATTTTACTTTTTGGTTTTGTCATCTTATCTGCTGCTTATTTGCTTTTGTGGTTTGTTGTTTTTTTTGGCGAGTGCATTGAATTTTGGTTGCCAGCGAATATACGAATTCAAGGACACATGACGTCAGCTAAACATTTTTTCTGCTCTCGCCTGCTGCTTTTTTTGTATTTGTTTCTTATTGTGGTTGTTGTTGCTGTTTTAGGAATTAAAGCTTGACTGGCATTCGGTCGCTGCCAACGCCTCTGCTTTCTATTTATTGTCTCTTCGTCTTCTCTTATGTTTCTTTTTTTTTGGCTTCTTTTGTTTTGCGCTTTTATATATTAAATATTTGCACAGCAGCCAGGCAGAGCAATTTCTGATAAAGAACTGTACACTGTGTTTGTCTCTCTCGCGATGCTCTCTCCTTTTCGCAATATCTCTGGCTCTCGCAGAAATTGTTTTGGCAAACAAAGTCAATCAGAAGTTTGTTGGCGAAACTAAAGCTTTTATTTGTGAATTGCTAACATACATAATTCTCAAAGTTTCTCTACACTTTGATTGGTGTTAATATGGAGATAAGATAAGATCGAAATATGTATCTGTGCAAAGCTTACGTAGTTTTTTGGTATTGAATGGCATTTATAAAATAATTATGGATTTAAAAAAAATATGGAAATAATAAAATACAGTTTTGAGTAATTGTCAAGATCTAATCAATAATAAGTCAATTAAAGCTAAAAGCAAAGATTAAAGGGGCACAAAAAAATTATTTTGAAATATTTATTAGATGATCTATAAATTGTTTATAATAATATCATCAATTATGATAACCAAACCAAGTTTTCTATAAAATTTCAACTTTATTTAGAGAATATTTTCCATTTAATTAGGTTCTTAAAATAAAAACCACTATCAAGCTTTAAAATAAGGTTAAGCTAAGGGCTCTTTTAAATATTTAAAAATAAAAGATAACTTTGACTGATTGAAAATAAAAGTAAAAAATAATTGATTTAAAATAACATATTTTCATATATTGACATTTAACACTTTATTATTTTAACACAGATTGCTTTGCAAAAATACACAATAAGTTTTTTTCGGTGTATTATATCTCTGTTTCGGTTTCTTATCGTTGTGTTTGGTCATTGAAAGTGCAAGGCGTCGACGTCGGCGCACGCATTTTATTTCCCAACCTCTCTAGAACGCACATTTATTATGCATTTAACGTTCCCCGCTGACGACTGCAACTATCGTTCCCTCCCCTTTACCCCCTTTCCGCCGCCTCCGACTGCCATTTAAGATTCGCTTTCGCTTCCCCTTTTTATTTCCAGCGCGCACTCTGTAAAATTTCCATATTGTTTGTCAACCGGCCGACCGACGATTGGATTGCATCCCGTCTGCATGCAAATGCTGCAGTTCGCAGCAGGCCACACTGCGAAAAAATAAGAAAAACAGTGGCTTTCTTTTGGCTTAAAATAAAAGTTTTTTTTGCAGAAAATTAGAAAACTTGCATTTTAAATATTTCATTATTATGGTTTTACATTTTTGCAATTTTTTTTATTACATTTAAAGGAAAAGTTCTTTAGCGAAAATATTACGTATACGTACAAGTTCCTCCCTCAATGTTATCAAAGGTTCAGTTATTATTTAGAAGCCTCATTAGCTATAAAACCATTTAAATTAAAACAATTTATTATTGACTAAGAACCCCTGTAGCTAGCGTTGCACTAAAATTCCCAACTATCGAGTCCGGAAGAACCTTTTTCTCTAAAAAAGTTTAAGTACACCCAAAAAAAAGAAATAAATAGTTTAACCTTTCTACGCGTTGTCTTAAAAGTATACTCAAGCAGTATAACGAGTTTAGTATAGATTTTATACTTCAAAATATCAAATGTATACTCCAAAGTTTATTTTTTATATTCTATAGTTTCGATTGTGTATTTTTGAGTATTATTTTTATACGAACACACATCGAAAATTCGATAACATATCGCGTTAGCTGAAATTTAGTGCTTTTCTGTTTTGTCGCGTTAGTGATTATTATGAAATATTAGTGGAGATGAGTATAAAATTTATACTTTCGCGGTATTAATTTGATAAGCATCTTATTAAGAAATTTTTCATACTCAAGAGTATAGAATTCATGTAACAATCGTATAGGGTCTATGATGATTTTTTTTTGGACACATAACTTTATTTGGCAAATAAAATTTTTTCTAAATCCCTTAACTTAATATATTTCGCTCAGTGCTTGTTCCGTGCAGGGAAAGGGAAAGAAAGGGACAGAACTGAGAGCAGAGCCCCGGCCAGGGCCCACAGATATCGTCAGAGGCACAGTTCAATCACATTGCACAAAAGTTCGAGGTCAGTTATAAAAATAAAATTATATTCCCTCGCTCGCTTGCGCTCCCTCTCTCTGCTTTTTTTCAGCGGACTCTTGGATTGGATGGGTTTGGGATTGGATTGCTTTCGGTTTTGTTTTACATTAATTTCTGTTTGAATGCGACAAAATGGGTTTCTTTGTCTTTAGCTGACTGGGCAGGATTGGGATAGGGATCAAATCATGGGGTTGCTGCAGCCCAGCTCCTGTTTCTGCCCCTGTTCCCGCTCCCATTTCCCTGGCTATATCGCCATGAGGCACAAAGGCCATTGTTCAAGGATTTGCGGGTCACTCGAGTGGAAGTAGGCCACTGGAGTTCTGTGTAACTTGAGCACCGATCGTCCGAACGGCGTTGCAATTGTGTAATGCGAGCCCGCCACGCAGGGCATTGACTCCTTGCCTCAAGGATAATGGGGGAACTTGGCAAATAATCCCATTTAAACACCATTTATCGTGGTAATATTCATATGTTTTAGACATAGGGTATGTTTGTTTTAACATAAAAGTTAGCTTTAAAAATTACCAATTTCCAGGGCTACTCCAAATTAAAAACAAGTAAGAAAGCTACAGTCGACAGAGCTCGACTGTGAGATACCCGGTACCTAAACGTTTGCGCTTCACACTAAAAGGCAATTTAAAATTGTACATACATTAAAATAGTCTACTTCGATACTTCTTAAAATAAATCGCCTTTCGAATTAGCTCCCGACCTTAACAATTTAATGTCATACTTAAATATGAATGATACATTTTATAGGAAGACATATAAACCCGCTTGATTGGCGTCAAAAAATGAATTATGTTTTTTTTTGTAATTTCTTGCTCTATTCTTTTGTCATTTCTTCTGCAGTTGGGGCCATTATATCGCACGGCCTAGGCTCGAGTGCGCCACCTGTCGGCTACACCTTCCAAGGTTAAAATTCTAACCTTATTGCTAGTATCTCCCATGTTTATCATCCGATTTTACTGAAATTTTCAGGAAGCATCCGCTCTATTTTATTCATTTATTGTATCTGTTAACTTTAACCCGAAAATAACGAGTATAGCTTGTTTAACGTTTTTTATGATTTTTGAGGGCGCAAGTGGGCGTGGCCAAATTTTAAAACAAACTTGATCTGCGTGCAACAGATTCCAATGTTGTCATCAAATTTGGTAACTCTAGCTCTTATAGTCTCTGAGATCTGTTGTTTCGCACGGACGGACAGAGGTTGGCACTAACCCATAATACCCTTGTATCCTATGGGTACCGGGTATAAAAAGTAAGCACAATGATTGGTTCTTTTTTATGGCCCTCGATGGTGCCATCTTTCACCAGTCTCCCCTTGAGTCATGGCAGGGAGTGCTTAGTCACATCCAAGTAGTATCTATGCCATTGAGACCATACCACCATGTGATTCACTCTGAGTAAATGACTCTGGCCAAGGTTGCGGCGATATCGGAAGGGCCACAACTCATATTAATCAGAGGCTAGTAATATATATGTATATATGCTCCACTTTATCGGAGCAACCGGGTTGCGACAGTGAAAAATGAGCAAATGTCACAAGGATCATAGGGTTGAGCCCGGCCCGAGCTCTTCCATCTGCATTTCGATCGCTGTAAAAACGGAAACAGGTTTCTTCGAAAGAAAGCTAAAATACTATAATTAAGTATGGCGAATATTAAATATCCATTAGGTGGTTTGTGTTTATTACAAAATAAGAATTTGTAAGCTTTGTAGGGAAAATGTGAGTCTACAGAAAGTGTCACAATATTTTCCTGGAATTCCCCTAGATCTAACTGCAATAATTCCCAGTAATTCCCTCTAAATAAACGCTTTCATTACCTGTAACTGAAGTCTCCGTTTGTAAGCAATATACCCTTCATAGATTCAGGGAGTCCAACGCGGAGCTTGAGAATCGAAAACTTTTCGTGCTAATCCCTAGTCCAGCTCACCAGCCATTTGGGTGCGGCAATTAAGTCACCATCAGCCCTGGCGAGGGGGAGGAAATGGAAGGAGATCCCAGCTTTGGGGAGCAGAGAGTGCCACGAGATGCAGGGGCTCGCGCGTTTCCAGCGAAGATCATTATTGTCTCGTCGCGGATGCTGGCAAAAGACGGCGGCCCCAAAAAAAAAAAAAAATACAAAAATACAAAAACAGCAACGCGGCGGGGCAAACAAGTTAATGAACCTGCCTGCGCCGGCATCCTTGGGAGCTGGGAGCCCGTCCAACTAGTTTGGCGTTGGCTCTGGTTTTTGGCTTGGTCTGTTTTCGGTCTCTTTCGAGGACCCGCGACCGTCGCGCCGAAATCTGTGGCATGAATTCCCTGGAAATGATCGAAATTTCATTTCATTGCGAGCCATGCTGGCCGGCCAGCCAGCCGAAATTAAGTTCAACAGCATTCCACCGGTCAGCGACTGTCTGGGCCTGGTCCCTGGGCCCTGGCAAAAAATAAAAATAAAACCCTAGTCAGACTTAGAAGAATATCAATGAAAATATATTTAAAACGAGACAGCTGAAGAGGCTCTTAAATTTCAAGGAAGTCTTAGCAATCATTAATTTTTTGTATGAACGAGCATGTAATTATTTACAAACAGGAATGATTATTTTTTGCTGCTTAAAAATTGGTCAAAATAGCTTTAATCATTGCCCGTCAAAAATACATCCAAATATCAAAATGAACCCACTCAAAATCCGTTAAAAGAACTCGCAAAAACCGTCTGAAATTAAGCTTATAAAGCTAATTTAATTTAATAAATAAAACTTCCTAAGCTCAAGGTTACAGTTCTTAGGTCGAATAAAAACGTATTATTTCATAAATATATTCTATATTTTACATATGTAGCTCCTCAGACTTGCAAAATTATGAATTAAATTTGGTAATTTTTAAAGCTAACTTTTATGTTAAAACAAACATTTTCTATGTGTTATACATATGAATATTACCACGATAAAAGGAGTTTAAATGGGATTACGAGTATGAATCACTTCTATAAAACTTAATGAAAAACCTTAAAGCTTTAAGTTTTTTCCCTTTTCAATGGTAAAACTCTTTAGAAAGTGCTTCACAATTTAACAAAATATAACCAAAAAATCACAGATGAAGTAAACAAATTAAAGGAAAATCCTAATAAAAGTCGCAACTCATATGGTGACGCTCTCAAGGATCGTGGTAATGCAATCGAATTTGGTGCACTTGCCCAGCACCGATCTCACGTCTTTAGTGAAGCGCAGGGCGTCCAGGAAGGGCAGGATATTGATCAGAGCATCGTCCCGCTGCCCAATTTTATAGGAAGAGATCGGAAGGCTGTTGCCCACATTGAAGCTACAATTCAACTTGGAATTATCCAGGAGCAGGATATTGGCCATGTCAGTCGAATACACCGATATGTACTTGGCCCTAAGGCCAGCAACACCGATGGTGTGTTGACGGTAAAACCTCTTGCCTAAAATCCCACGGCCTCCATCCAAGAAATCCAAGATCGGTGAGGCGTACTCCTGGGTTGCACAGGTGAAGACCACCAGGTCATACCACCTGGACACGCAGTCCAGGAAGAAATCCACATGGGGACGCTTGTAAACATAGACGGCGCTTCCCTTCGCTCTGGGATCCAAAAGGATAAACATGAAGTCGTGGGGTACGTTGGGGTACGATGACTGCCGACTGCCCTGCCTCTGAACCCAGGCCGACATCAGAGTCTCGTCCATGTCCAGGACCAGCGTCTTCTTGGACACCAGCTGCAGGCAGCGACGAGAGACGGGGGTCAAGACGTCATCGCTCAAGTATGTAATAGGAGAGTAGTCCGCATAGACCCGGTAGATCCTGGCCACCGTCAATATGAGGAACCTGCCCAGTTCGGGAACAAACAGGCAGATGGTGATCACCATCATCAGACACAAAGCGGTCAGTCCATATAAGCTATAGGAAGTTGGTCATAAATTGGGAGTATTTATATCTAATAGATATGTTACTTACAGCACCATCAACGAGTCACCAGTCATGGTTATTTTATAAAGATTTATACAAACTTTTAGGCAAGTTACAAACTATCTAACTACAATTATCAAATATAATTAAGCTCATAAATAAATTTAATGAGATTTTCCAAAGGGGTTTATATTTATTTTTTTTAAAGAGAGCGAAATATAGACTGACAGTAATTCCAATGAAGTATGAAGGGTATGAGCCCCACCCCAAAAACGACACCCTTGACAAATGAATCACAGAAAGATCGATTGATAAAGCACTGAACATAAAAAATTTGAGTTAAACTTAAGATTAAAATGTCCAAAAGGATCGAAAAGGATCCCTTAAGAAGGTTAAAAAAAATAAAATATTGGTCCAAAGCATGCTTCACAGTTTTAAAACTTAAAATGGTAGCTTAAGTATTTTATTGCATACTTTTAGACACATTTTCAATTGATTTCAAACCTGAAACAATTTCTATGGCATCCCTGCTTATACTTAATATTACTTAAGAGCTACTCTGTATATATTGCGCATACGCCTAGTTGAACATCATATACTACTATTTCAGCTTAAAATGCATTTTTTTATAATTTTTTAAATTTCATATATTTTTCTTTCTGTGTAGATATTCAAGGAAGTTGTCTGGCTTACAATATTCCACTTACAGTGGGTGTTGAACGATCGGGAGTGCGTGTGGGTGACGAATGGGAGGGGATAATACAAAAGGGGAAAGGAAAGCAAGGAAAATAAACAGCCAGGCAATGCAGGGCCAGGCGATGATGACGCACAACAAAGAGGAGCAGGAAAAAAGAGGAATTAATATGCGAGGAAAAGTTATAAAGAGAAAGAAATATTGATAGTTTCAGGACTTTGAGAAAAAGTTAAGTTGAAAATAAATCGAATTTAAAGCACAGAAATGTTTGAAGCGTTTTTAACATCTTTTAAATATTTTTACTGAAGAAATAATACAACATTTTACTAGTTAATAAATTGAGAAAATTATCAAATCTGTCAGCTTGTGTCACTTAGTGATCTTCGTTTTAATTTCGAAAAATGTAAGACAAACATTGTTTCAAGCGATAGCCAACATCCATCAACAGTTTGTTATTATTAAATAATCTTCTCAACATTCCTGGAAGAGCTATAGTAGATTTTTTTCGGTGCACTGAGGCCGCAACACTGACGGAAGTTCGCCGGCGATGTCACTCGTGTAAAATATTGCACTGGCCTTGGGAGCAGCACGCACAATGTGCCTGCGCCGTCAAGACGATTAACAACGCAGCACAGAAAGCAACAGCAACAGCAGCAGCAGCAACAACATTTAACAAAAACACAGCAGAAAGTGCAACAAAAACAACTGGAACTGTGGCCATGACGCTGGCGGCGTCATCCAGAAAGGAGCACCATATTGCGCGCATCTGGAGGCTGCCGCCTGCACGCGATTGGGATGGAGTCTTGCGGTGGTGAAAATTAATTTATTAAATTAAGAGGGATTTAGATAAGGAAGGATATTCACAGTAGGTTTTGGAAACTTTATGCAAGACCTAAAAAAAAAGAATTAATAGTTTAATTGCATGTCTAGTATAAAAAAAAAATATATGTATATATATATTTTTTAGTATATAATTTGCGTTGATAAGTAAAAAATATAATTTGCGTTGATAAGTAAGTATAGAAAAAAGTACCTCCTGCATGATATACCCCCTGAATGAAGTCCACCCTAATGGATCATCCCACTCATTAGGTTTTTTTTTTCGTTACTCCTTCCAGGATCCGGGGCCTGCGTTCTTGCGGTTGACTGTGTGGCGTCTGCTGGGTGTCAACATTTAACCGCATGTTGCTGCAATTCCCCAATTCGCAAAAAAAAATAATTTAAGGGAAAAATTAACTTGTGAGTCAGTTAAAAAGAAGTGGGGAATGAGTGGACTGTTCAACACCCGCATTTAGGCACATGTTCGGAGTTCTTGGGATCTGAAGATTTTTAGCTTGGAAAAATATGCAGAAATTCCAATGACTTTTGTCATATTACAAGGGAATCGTCCCTATTTTGTTAATGAAAATGACAATTAAAATAATTGATGGAGAAAAAGAATGGGGCACGGGCTTAATAAAAAGCGGAAGAAAATGTATGTTGTTGGAAATAGTCTCTTAAATTTTATGAATTGTTTCTTTTGTCCTCTTTTTAACATTGCGAAATTTCTTTAATCTTAAATCAAAAACTATATGTTTTTTTTCCGCCCTCAAAAATAATAAAAAAACGTAAAATAAGCTATTCTCGTTATTTTCGGGTTTAAGTTAATAGATACAATAAATGAATAAAATAGAGCGGACGTTTCCTGAAAATGTCAGTAAAATCGGATGATAAACATGGGAGATATTAGCAATAAGGTTAGAATTTTAACACACCGCCCTAAGGCACTGCTGTTGCAAGCTGTAGCCGACAGGTGGCGCATTCGAACCTTGGCCGTGCGATATAATGGCGCCAGCTGCAGAAGAAATGACCAAAGGACATATCAAGAAATGACAAAAAATAACATAATTCATTTTTTAACGCCGATTGAGCGGGTTTTTATGTTTTCCTATAAAATGTTTAATTCATATTTAAGTATGACATTAAATTGTTTAGGTCGGGAGCTAATTCGAGAGGCGATTTATTTTAAGAAGTATCGAAGTAGACTATTATAATGTACGTGGGCTGCTATTTATATTTCTGGCCTAGGCAACACTAAGTGTTGTTAGTTGGAATCTGACATTTCCATTGAAAAGTTCGACATTTTTAAGCATAAACGTACTCAGAACGGTTTGACGTA